>VVHJ01010496.1:4321-16880 GCA_015107715.1 Tylochromis polylepis
AAAACAGAAAAAAGGAAACAGTATTTCACACACAATGGATGTGTTAGAAAAAGATTCATGGATTAGAATCAGGTCCCTCAGGCTGAACATGAATATGATAAAATTCCATACATTTGTGAATTTCAGTTTAGCACCTGTGTTTCAATATTACCAGGTCTAGGAGTTAAAGTTTGGATACTTAACATTCACATGATCTTCTTTATATTTAATCCAATAAATCATGGCGGCAGATTTCATTTTAAATGAGGTTTCCTACTACAGTATGTAAAAATAGTTTAAATTAATGTGTATTTGTGTAGTACCAGTAGATAACAACAGTTGTTCCAAGTGCTTGCGTAAGGAAAGACCCATGTAATAGACACTATTAGAGAGAACCCTGATGAGCAGACGATTCGTTATAAGCTAATATTTGGTGATGGTGGGAAGGAAGAACACCTTTTTAACAAGAAGGGGCCTCCAGCAGAACCAGGCTCAGGAAGGGGCATTCATCTACCATAGCTGTCCCTTTTCAGTGACGTAACTGCCTTTGCCTTTGCATCTGGATGAAAAGCTAGTCTGAAAATCATTTTGATCCATCAGCATCTGATATTTGGCTTGTTCTGGATATGGCAGGGATTTCCTGTCTTAGAAAATAAGGCTGCTCAATTTGGGGAAAATTTACAATGACAATTAATTAACTCAGTACTCTAATGATGATTACTAAATCACAAAGTTTTGACAAAAATCATATTTGTTGTTCTTCATTGGATGTTTGAAACCAAGATGTTTCTAAAAAGCTAAAATAGTTTTAAAAAATTTTTTGACAAAGACAAAGATCATCCACAGCCTGGAAGCAAGTTTTTTTTTTTTTAAAGGGTGTGGAGGTGGGTCCTTTAATTATAAGACAGTACAAATGAGAGGATAATTGTGAAACCAAATATGAAATATAAAATACAGTCTGATTTATTGCATAACGTTATAAACAGAAATAATCCAGTCTCAATGTTAGTGTGATTAGAAAACAAAATTAATTTTTAACCATTTGAAGTACTGGCATTAATTGAGGTGAAATTCATTCCAGTGTTTATTAGTAGCAGTGATTCAGTAAAATATTTTCTCTACATGATGGAGATATCTTACTTTGATGATCCTTAAGGTTGTGCATATCTATTTTCTGTGTGTTCTTCCTGTTCAGGTCAGACAAGTAATTCATACAAGCTGCCCTACAGTTTCACTGGAACAGGCCATGTTGTGTTTAATGGGGCTTTCTACTATAATCGAGCCTTCAGCAGGGACATTATCAGATATGACCTGAGGCACAGATATGTAGCTGCCTGGACCACACTGCATGATGCTTTACTTGAGGAGCAAATTCACAGGACACAGACTGAAGTAAGACTCGTTACTCTTATTTTGATATAACAGCCCAAGAAGTACTCCACGATGATTTATTAAACAAGAAGTATGTACATTTAGAACTCTTTCAAGGGTCATAAAAAATTAATTGTGGGAACATTTTAAATCACTAAAGAGCTCAACTGATCACTTTTTGTGGTTTGTTTCTGAGAATTAAAACAGAAGATTCCTGTTTTCAGTAAGGAACTGGAGGGGGGTGTTAGGTAGCTAGTTAGAAAAATCAGCCAGTCAGGCCACTTTAAACTCTTTAAAATCTCTTTAAAATCCTTAAATCTGTTTGTGGTCTCCACCAGCAAGGACTATCTTAATCTACCTTAATCTGCTGAGCTGAGTACAGTATGTACACAGCTGCCCACTGTGGTTGAAAAAGAGCAGTGGGAATGAATAGATCAGTAAAATTATAGGTTCTAAAACCAAAAAAACAACCTGAAAGATTTCAGTCTAAAATTATTTTAAGATACTTAAAAATTTAAGTCATACAAACTTGAGCTTGTGTATTTTGCAGGTCGAGTTTGCAGTAGATGAGTCCGGCCTGTGGCTGCTTTACCCTGCTTTGGACACAGAGGGCTTCCACCAGGAAGTCATCCTGCTAATCCACCTCCACTCTCGAGACCTTCAACCAATACAGACGTTTCGCACAGGTCTCAGAAGAGGTCGTTACGGTAACAGCTTCTTGGTATGTGGCGTGCTTTATGCAGTGGATAGTATGGAGCGTCGTTATGCAAACGTGACATATGCATTTGACACTCACACGCTTACGCACACAGTGCCAAGCCTGGCGTTCACAAACATGCATGCATATAACTCCCAGCTGGCTTATTGTCCACTGGACAAGAAACTGTACTCATGGGATAATGGTCATCAGATGATGTATGATGTCATCTTTGCTTATTTAGAGTAATGGGCAGATGGTTAGATGTATATTTGGCAATTTAGCTTGTCCAGTGAGTCAAAACAAAGCTGAGGATGGAAGAAATAAGAAAACTGAACAGATATTCCGTCTGTGTTTTGTTTCGAAAAGATTGTGGATTAATCAAACACTGTGTGGTCACTGGGTTGCTGCTCTGATGTGCACACACTTAAGTTAACTGTTGGGCACAGCACTTGCAGACAAGAAAAGAAGAATTGTATCTTGAACACGTCATGGGTGACATGGATAAGTTATAGAAAAGTTCTAAAAAGCCAAAATTATTTCTCCAGATCTGTATTTTTTGTTCATTTAAACAGCGATCACTGTGAGAGAAACTGTCTTATGATCACAATTTTATTGGTTTTCATTTGCACATGTGCCACCACTACACATAATTTTGTGAAATCCAGCCTGAAATATGTATAGGTCTTTAAGAGGTAACCTCAGTTTTCGCCCAGGATTTTCCAGTCTTTCAGGTGTTGCCTTATTAGTTTCTGTAGCAACCTAACCTACTATGGAGCAGTTAGGTTGGAGAGAACAGATCAGTAAATACAAAACTGCCTCCTACTGACCAGTCTCTGATGAGCATCAATAAGAAATACAGAATCGGAGAAACTTACTTTTCCTTCTGATTTTTGTCATTTTAATCAATTTTATGTTGAATTAGCTTTGGCATGATGTTATATTCTAAAGAAAATAAGGCAACTAAGCCTGTACTTATTAATCTATTAAAGAATAAGGCTAATTTATACAAGCAGCAACTTCCAAAATTATAAAAATTAAGCAAATGCAGAAGTGGCCAAAAAAACAAACAAAAACAAAAAAAGACAATTACTGGAATGGCCACTTAATGCAGGACTCTAAGCAGTTGTGAAAAAGTAACTGCACCCTTACTGTTTCCACATCCACTATAACCAAACAGTGAGTCAATCCCGATGGACTCCCAGGTTATAGACACTACCTATTTTATGCTAATGTCTGGATAATAAAATTGGTGGCGCCCCAGACTGAAGTACTACGTTTATAATCACCGTTGTGTGAATGCTTAAAAGGATTACCAATTTTAGGTTAACTGAATCCTGATAAGGAGAAGAAAGAGTCATATAAAAAGGAGAGATTTCACAGGACTCTGTTCAGTTGTGAAAAGTAACTAGACCCTGTGATTCAGTAGTTTGCAGATGCACCTTTAGCAGCAATAAGTTGAAGTCATGTAAAGTAGTCTTTTCTGTCTAACACTATCATTCTCTGAAATCATTGTGGAGGAATTTTGACCCATACTTTTTTGCATTGCTTTAGTTCTTTGAGGTTTGTAGGCATTTGTTTATGCAGAGCTCTGTCAGCTATTTTGTTGGTGTTCTTGGGATCATTGTCGTGTTGCGTGACCAGTTTTAACTGGGGGACAGATGGCCTCACATTTGACTCTAGAATACTTTGATATACAGAGTTCATGCTTGGTTCAGTCTGCAAGTTCCCAGGTCTTGTGGTTAAAAACAAGGCTGAATCATCACTCCACCACTGTGTTTAACAGACGGTATTAAGTGTCTGCTGATATGCTGTGTTTGGTTTTCATGGAACATGGCACTGCACATTATGGCCAAACATCTCAGTACATGTTCTCAGAAGTCTTGTAGTTTATTCTGATGCAATTTTACAAACCTAAGAGGTGCTCTATTTAGAGAGAAGAGACTTTTTCCTGACAACAGTTTCAGACAATCCATACTAGTTCAATCTTTTTCTAATTTTACTGTCATGAACTGTAACATTTAACATACTAATTAAGGCCTGTAGATTCTGGGATGTAGCTCTTTGGTTGCAATTTCTCGGAGCATTGTATGATCTGAACTTAGGGGGAATTGCTGGGATGTCTACTCCTGGGATGATTGGCAACTGTCTTGAATATTTTCCACTTGAATAATCTTTCTCACTGTAGAGTGATGGACTTCATTTTGTTGGGAAATGGTCTCATAACCTTTTCCAGGCAAAATGATTTATCAGAAGCAATGATTGTTTTGGTTATAGTGGATGTGGAAACAGTAAGGGTGCAGTTACTTTTTCACAACTGCTTAGAGTCCCGTAAATACTTTGTTTTTCACTTACTCTCACTGACTCTTACTGACTGTAAGTTGGGCAGAGCTTTATATTTACTCATCATGACCATGAATGTTATGGTAATTTTGGGCTTTTAAAGATGTCTTTGAACTGCTCTTTTTACAGAGTGAAATGATTGTACAACATACATCTTTAATGACTTAAAAGAGGAAAAACCAAGAATTCGGTCCACAAGTTTAAATTTATTTAGAATTTTCTTTAACCTACACAGAAGTCAAAATTACACAAATCAGCTTCAAATACAGCAGGTAAAATAAGTATTGACCATGTGACCAATTTTCAAAGTAAAGATATTTCTAAAGGTGCTATTGACGTGAAATTCTCACCAGATGTTGATAACAACCCATCCAATCCGCACATGCATAGAAAGAAACTATAGATGTCCATAATTAAGGGAAAAAATATTGAACACACTTACTAAAATTTTTTGAAGACTTCGTAGAAAAGCCTTTGTTGGTGATGACAGTTTCAAGAAGCCTCCTGTATGGCAAAACTAGCCGTATGCATTGCTCAGGTGTGATTTTGGCCCATTCTTTGATAGAAATCCTAAAGGTTCTGTGGGCCCTGTCTATAAACTCTGAGCTTTAGTTATTTCCGTAGATTTTCAGTTGGATTCAGGTCAGGTGATTGGCTTTATTTTCTTTCTCTGAAACCACTTGAGAGTTTCCTTGGCTGTGTGTTTGGGATCATTGTCTTACTGAAACGTCCAGCCTCATTTCATCTTTGTCATCTTGACAGATGGCAACAGATTTTTATCAACAATGTCTCTGTACATTTTTCCATTCAGCCTTGCTTCAGTTATATAAAGCGTGCCAGTGCCATATGCCGAAAAATAGCCCCACACCATGATGTTCCCATCTCCAGCATCCTTGTTGGTATGCTGTTTTTGGGGTGATATGTAGTGCCTTGCCTCCAAACATGGTGTGCATTTTGGAGCCAAAGAGTTTAATTTTGGTGTCATCTAATCAGACTTCGAGTATTTCACAGGCTTGTCGAAATGTTGTTCAGCAAACTTTAAATACACTTCAACATGCTTTTTCTTCAGCAGTGGAGTCTTGTGTGATGAGCATGCACACAGGCCGTGGCAGTTGAGTGAATTTCTCACTATAAAACATAGCTTAATTTATGGACACCTAGTGTTTGACTTCATTGTAATTGTGGACTGGATGGGTTGATACCAATATCTGGTGAGAATTTCACATCAGTAGCACCTTTAGAAATATATTTTCTTAGAAAATTAGTGACATGTTCAATATTTATTTTACCCACTGTAAATACATATACCCTCATTAATATACAATTAAATGTCCCTTAGCAAGTTGCACCTCGACCAGATGCTTTTGGTAGCCATCAACAACGGACCATGCTTTTAAGTATAAATCACAATTTAAATACTGTTGGGATTTTAGGAAGTCCATTAAGACCACCTGCCTTTTCTATTCCAAAGCCATTGTCCTGTCTAAGTGTTTGTTGAGGTACTCCTCCTTATGTATACATATGTATTATTGTAGGGTCCACCTTACAATATAAAGCACCTTGAGGCGACTGTTGTTGTGATTTGGCGCTGTATAAATAAAATAAAACTGAAAAAAAAAATTTCCATCCACTTGTGGTGCAATGTACCACTAGTAAAACAGTCCCACAGCAGGATGCTGCTACTATCAAGCTTGACACTTAGTACAGTGTTGTTAGGTTTGAAAGTCTCACTTTTACTCCTCCAAACATGCCCCTTGTCACTGTGGCTATAAAATTCAATCCTTGGCTCGTCTGACCATAAAATAGGGGTGCTCAAGCACCCCCAAATTTCGTCAGAGCACTTATCTTCAAAGGCTATAGTTTCCTAACTTTTCTACTGACGACAGTAAAGGATAGAATAAAAACAGGTTTTATGTCCAGTGTTGTTGATGTCATGATGTTACAGTCTCACACAGAGACATTGCTGCTTCATCAGCGTGGTTTGTCAGTAATAGCCTCAATAAATCTTTCATTGCAGTGGCAAAAAGAAGATGCAGAGATAATTTCATGACACAAATCAGTGATGCAGGTTTAAAACACACTTTAACTGAAATATTGCAAAGGTTGAAACTCTTCTGATGATGCGGAGATATTGCTGTGACTTATAAGGTATCTGCTTATTTTTATTTGTTCTCTAAATAGCGTAAAAAAAAAATTCGCTAATGCAGCTTAAATCACTAGAGATTATTGGCTAATTGTAACTTGCTGATCCACTAGTCTGCTGGTATATCGCGAGTTGCCAGCCAAGGAGCTGATGTACTTTATTTTTTTAGTTTGTTAAAAATTTCTGTTCCTTTTCTGGTCTAATTGGGCTTCAGCTTTTGTTTACAGTACAGCTCCAGATTCAAGTGACAGCAAGTCAAAATGATGTTAGCTGTCTATGTCCAGCTGCAGCCTGTATTCAGTTTTAATATTGGTATAAAATTATATGGATCAGTTTATGCCTTTTATTCACTGTAATGTTTAACTTTTGAGTGACGGCACAAAGACTGAGAGGGGATAGAGAGGGAGAGAAAGAGAGAGAGCAAAAAGAAACTCGTAAGAGGGGACATGTAGTCAAATTCACCAAAAATGATAAAGCTATAGCTTTACCTACATTCATTATTGATGATTTGCATATGTAAGCAGTCTGCTGTCCTGTTGTCAATTGTGGATACCCCACTTATACTTATTACTGTTCTATAATAATTATTATGAGATTATATTTATTGCCATTTTCTAGCTTCTAGTTGAGTGAAGAGGATGGAGGGGGAGAGAGGACAGAGAGATTGTATAAGAACAGGAAGAACAAGGGAGCACATAGAAAAGTTAGCTGGAAAAATAAAAGTTATGTTTCACAAAGTAGTTTTTCATGTATTTCATGGATGCTTTGCATGCTTTCCAGTTAAAAATGCCAATGGACATTCTAAACAGAGTATATTGATATGAATAGTAGGATTTTACAGGATTCAAAAACTTTAATATAAAACAACTCTAATACCAGTTTGCTTTGTGTACAGATCTATAGAGTGACAGGATGATTTTCCAGTGTCGGTACTGATTAATGCTACTTTAAGTGCTTGATGATTTGGTGGACTGCCTCTGTGTGATTAAGAGACTGAAATAATGTTGTACATTTTTCTCATCTTATTTGCTTTGCCACAAATACTTCTTTAAGTTCTTTAATGGCTGAGCCTTTGCCTTGAGTTTGATAACTAAAGGCTCCACACTAAAATGGTGTATTAGAATGAAATCTCTGATTACTCACTCTGAATTATTCTTAGACACTACAATAGATCATCCAGCTATTCGGTTCCTTTTGAAGGTAACTGTGGTTTGGAAATGTAAAAAGGGTTGATTATATTTGCAAACAACATATTCCATTGATATTAATTACACTGCACTGTATGCGTGACATTATGTTTAGGAGCTGAGCCCCCCTAAAAGTTTGAACCTAGAATCGCCATTGCTATGGGGTACTGTTTATGGTTATTATGCATACCGCTTCACGGTGTGGTTTCATTTACATTGTTTATCCTTGAATTTGTTTTATATGTTGTAAAGGTGGCAGCATTGATCTCTGCTCCTTTTTTATTTCCTTTTTTTAATTTGATAACAAAGTGAGTTGATTCTAATACGTTCTGACAAATTTGTTTGACTTTTTTTTATAAGATAGGTTATTTTAAAAAAAATTATTTCCACTAAGAGTGGAAGTAGTGAAATGCATCGTAACTTTCCGAGCAGACCCTGAAGACCTCATTGTGTAGCGTGGCGAGGGCTGACCGTGTGACGTCGAGCCGAAGCTCTGGCTGTTTATTGTTCCTTCCTCAGCACGAACAGAGAGAAACGGGCTAACAGTCTGTCAGCCACTTTCTTCACACGGTTAACGGTCGCTTTTACGAAGGTGTAACGGGCTAGACAGCTAACTGCACAAACCAGGGGTCATGGCGTATGCGTACCTCTTCAAATACATTATCATCGGAGACACGGGTAAGTTACAGCAAGTGTCAGCTAGACTGCCAGTTAGCATTTAGCTAGCTCTTAGCTGCTAGCTAGCGGCGTATTTCCGCAGTGTTGGATAGTTCAATGACGTGGTAAAAGCAGAGACAGAAGGGGTGGGATGACGGCTTCAATCCTTCCCTGTTAACATATTAAGATAACAAAAAGCAACCCCTGGCAGTGCTAAAAATCTACACAGGCATCTTTACACAAGCTGCCTTGGAGTAGCTTATGTCAAGGTTGATAGCGGCTGATGAATGTTTGGGCCTTTTGTCCCTTTGCGTCGAGGGTGGGGGTGTTAGCCACAGCTTGCCAGGCCAACTAAGTAGCATTAGCTTTTCCACCAAATATTTAGCAAACGGCTGTCACGACATCCAAATAACGCTTCACTGAGTGCAGCCTACATACGACAGACAACCACACTACCAATTTATTTTGTTGTACATGTCTTGAAATTACTAAACATTAGCTTAGCTTCTTGTCAGAGAAGGCCAGGACGCCTAGCTACACCTCTAATATTCCCTGAAATGGCGTAGAGCAGATCTAATTTCTGGCCACATATCTCCTCGCGATTTGGAGTCGTTGCATGGTTTCATGTTTCGCGCTTCATTTATCAAAATTGTAGGTTTGTATATCTTGTGCTGGAAACCACTCAATTAGCCGGTTGTGTTGTCATCTGTTTACTGTTAGCGGGCTGTACTGATGAGGGGCACCGCTCACTATAGCTCGCGTGTGGTTGCAGGTACATTTCTGTATTATACTGTTATAGCACTAGTTCTAGAAAAGCAGGCAGGTCTTATAACTGTCCTGTGAGGTACAACGAGAGCTTTGGTAAGATAAACTGCCAACGATAGCAAGAAGCAGCTAGATAATTTTCAGAGTAAATATATATTTGGGAATGACTCCCATTGTGTGGATGTGTAGTTTTATTTTAGATGATGTACACTGTGGTGGGCTTCATGTTTACTACGGTGTTATTGCCAAATAGGTTCACGTTCTGCCTGCTGCTGTTATGATTTCGTACAAGTATGTTGTTTATCTGTAGTAGTGAGTGTTGAAAAGGTCCAAGTTTGATTACGCAGATATATACATAAGAAATACTCCATCTGTGCGGCACTCTCTTTTACCTCACGAGGTTTTTTTTTCAGCACACATGCGGGCATTGTAGTGCCAGCCTCGTTTTTTCCCCATGCATATTTCTAGGTGGAAATTGAAAAAAAAAAAAGTAAAATATCTGGTGTCCAGGACATAACATGTCATTAATATTAGTGTCAAAAAAGCTGCCGGGCCAAATGTTCCATAGCTATCATCTTCTCATCATATGACATTACAAATTTAGTGTGGGGTGTTTGGGATCACTTTCAGGAATCCCTGGAAAGAACCCTAACATTAGTCTGCCAGCTGAAAACCTAATTGGTTCACTGATTTGTTGCTGTGATCAGTAGAAAGGCTTCTAAAAAGGTTTAGGGATAGAGTAGTAGTAACTGTATACAACAGCAAATAATTGTAAAAACATTATTTTCTGCATAGAATATGTCATTTTAATACAACTTTACATAATCCCACTATATCTGACTGTGTTCTGTCCGGCTCAAGTCATGTGGGGCTGAGAGATGCATCAAGAGTGATTCTCAGAAGCAAAAACCTATTCAGCAGTTGCTTGAATAAAAAATATTTTCCAGCATTGTCAATGATGAGACTCAAAGGTGCAGGAGTCATGATGTTTACTTGTGCTAGATCATGTGACTTCTGTCAACAAAGAGGTCAGCAGTTACACTTATGTATAGGAGACAGATCATATTAAGTAAGAAACTAGCCTGCAATGTTGTGATCATACTATGACGCAAGTCAGACTGATCAGACTACCTTAAACTAAGGTGGGTTGGGGAGAAGGGATTTAATCTTGCAAAGAATGTATGTAGCACTGTTCATATGCTACAATGTTTATTGCTAATTATGTAGCAGTGGCTGTGAACAGCGAAGCTGCTTACGAGTTGCTCTGCACGCAGGAAGAGAGGGGAAGGAGACAGTGGGGAGTTTATCTCTCGCTTACCAGCAGGATGGCACCCAATCATATTTAATCAATACAGGAATAAATGATTTAGCCCACCTTTATTAGTGAACACAAATCAATAGATGTTAGCTGAACAGGTATAACAGTATGAAATCATAAAATTTGTCTGGTTCTTGTTAAACTTGAGAATTTTTAGAGCTATATTTTATCTGTAAATAATGTTAATACCAGGCTATAGCTTAGCCACAAAAAAAAAAAAAAAATCCCAGTGCATAGGTCTGCAAGGCATGTAATACAGTGGTTGAATCACTGGAATGAGTAGAACTTGCTCATTTTTCCACCACCTAACTACTTAACTAACTAGTTAGACAACATCAGCTTGGCTTGTGGCAACATTGTGGACAAAATGTGGGGTGATTTGCCTGCTTTTGTATGTGAAAAGTGTGTCCAGAAGAGAAAGGGACGACATCTGGAAGAACTCTTCTGTTTTCTTTTTTATGAGAGTTTAAAATGTCTAAAAACACTATCCGACCCCACAGTTGGTACATATTGTTTTTTGAGCACCTTTGACTGTGATCTTTTTTTTGTATTTTCACTAGGCGGTCAGTTAAAATGTCAGTTTTTATACTTTTGTATGACTATATTTAATAATTTTATTTTGAAATTATTTGTTTCTTCTATGTTTTATTCCCTAGAATATAACACATCTTATCTTGGTCTTATCTTTACACTAAACGAGATATAATGGTTCCTGGTGTGTACAGCCACATCTTATCATAACCTTCGGGGTCAGCCTTCGGGATCAATGAATGAATGATCTAAAGCCAGTCATAGCCTAGTAGTTAGACAGGTTTAACTTAGGTGTGTCTTCTTGTTACCTTGTAACTGCTCTGCTGAGTCAAAGCAAATCCACAAGTTTAAACACCAGAAAAACCTCCGGTCTCCAGGTTAATCCATGTTCAGTGAGGCTTTTATTGTGAAAAGTAATCATTAAGGCTTTCATCTTCCCTGTGTGCTTAGTAAAATGGTCAGTACCAGTAAGATTGACAGTGTTTTAGTGCAGTGTGTAATCATTCATCTACACTTGAAGAATGAGGAAGATGTATTTTGGTCAGTGAGTTTTAGTTGAGTTTTTAAGGTGTGATGCGTAGACATCATTTTACTCAGAGGAAACACTCCCAGCTAACACGCTCATACAGCTGGTGTTCTTAACCCTATGCCAGACATGTATTCAGAGCTGACATTTTTTTTGGTTCTTATCATGTTTATTTGTACTTTCAAATATGTCCTTCCTCACAGAGGTTTTTCTTTTAAAATAGTAACTATTATTAATACAGAAATACAACTGCAGTGTATGACTTTCCAGGGGAAAAACACACAGAGACACAAGTCACTTTGTCAAGTAGCATCCTATCTTCTTTTGGCTTGTAGTATATGTTTCGGTAGTTGTTCACCTTTGGTGTAGATTCATGGCCTGCTCTTGGTTTGCTTGAACTTTCTCTAACTTGTCCATGTGTCATTTTAGTTTGGCCTTTACCTATTGTTCCTCTGATGCCTGCATCCTTGCTGTGTTGCTGATGCTTTCTGAAATGTGACATTTGTCAAAGCTTACGGTATGTCATTCCAGGTGTCATTGCCCCCATCTCCTCTTATTTTCTCTCAACCCTTCATAGAGTGTTTGAGGAGATGCTTTGCTTTATGACTTAAAGGAGTAGCAGGCACTTGCACAGTTGAATAATGATCAATTGGATCGACTGTTCTGAGATATAGAAAAAAAAGTTAATTCAGTGTAAGTTGGACTGTCTCTTTGACCCATGGCCAGGCTGTCCTCAGATATGGCTGGCAGAAGGCAAACTGCATCTGAATAGAAATTATAGCTTCAGTACACATTCATTATGAAAAGCACAGACAGATTTCAATACGCACGGCTATAGTTTATTGGGATTTTTTTTTTTTTTATACAATAATATCCAGTCTTTGGCTAATATGAGCAAACCCTTCACTCATAAACCATTTGTTAAGACGATCCTGGGTATGTATCTACTTTGACTAAGGTTTTTTTTACAGGTATCCTTGGGAACCTACAGTGGAGTTGTGGTGTGTGTGTGTGTGTGTGTGTGTGTGTGTGTGTGTGGCTG
>VVHJ01010499.1:14132-24563 GCA_015107715.1 Tylochromis polylepis
TAAAAAAAAAAAAGAAATTTGTTTTTTTTTTTTTTTAAAATTTAAATTTTTTTTTTTTTTTGCAACTTTTTTTTTTTTTAAATAAAAAAAAAAAAAAAAAAAAGGCTGGTGATTACTCACTAATTACATAGTGCTTGGTGGGAAGGTCTCCACTGGTGATGAATAACAGTCCTACTGCTCGCAGGGAAGTGTTCCTGTTTCAGCAAACGTATATCCTGGACTTTAGTGGTCAAGTTGGCTCCACAGAGGAGGACACGATGACTTGGAATAAGACTTCACATTTGCACTCATATGTATTTATTTGTCACTATCTTTAGAAGTTTCTCCATGAAGAAATTAATAAAAACATCTTGCTTGCCCTTTGCTTACCCTGAGCTACATCTACAAATGGCATCCCATATCATTGCTTTCCATTATAATTTGGCCAAACTAGAAACAAATTTCTTTTCTGCCCATTAAACAAGTTCTGTATTCATACACGCTCACCAGCTTCATCATGTTTTGCCTTCCCTGCACATATTCAAAACACCAAATGGAAAAAAAAAAATCCCCTCCCCATCATGTCTTTCTACTGATGAAATTACCTCCTTTTAGAAATGATTTCAAATGCGACTGTGTCTATGTATGTGTCCTTGTATCTCTGTGTGTGTGCATGTGTGTGTGCTGTGTGTGTGCGTGTGCTGTGTGTGTGTGTGCGTGTGTGCACATCCCAGGGTTGCTGCATTGATAGCCTCAGGCTGCACTCCTCGGTATGTATCTGATCTGAGCCTAATGAAGCTGAAAGCCTGGCAGTTGTGAGGCACATCTGCAGAGCCAGAGAGTGATGGGCATCTCATTTTGCTGCCGCTCCCAGGAGGTCCACACACATCTGAGGACCCTGCCTGCTGTTTGCACAGTGACTAGGTACCCCTGTGTACCCATGCCACAGAAGGTCATGCCACATATGCTGCGGCTGCCATCTGGAAGGCCTGCTTGACTGCCACTGCAGCTTCTCATGCCACCCAGCCTTGACTGGTTCTAATGCTGGCTGACCAAATGCATGTTTTGGAAAGATTTTAATGACAATTTTGTCTCTTTTTTTTATGAATTTGTGTACATGCATACCTTCATATGCCATTCAGTGTGAATATTCTAGTGACAGTGTAATCAGCGCCACTGTTATTACTGCTTAAAATGTGACTGGAGGGGAATGTCACAACTTATTTTAAATAGCTGAAAGTGGACTTAACATCAGCATGTACAGTGACATGTGTGACGAGTGTGTTTGTGAGGCAAATGAAGCCCTTACTTGTCATTACCTGTCTAATAGCATTTCAGCTATCTTTTGTTTATGGAAGCAGTAAATGCAGGCTTTCATTTATTTATTTATTGTACTTTTTTTGGTGACATTTTGCAGTTTCCAAAAACCCAGAAATGATTTCATTACAGGCATTAGTACGGTAAGTGAGTTCAATGCAACAGGGCCTGGGCTTTTACATACATCCAAATATAGATTTAATAACAGTCTGTTTTTTTCTTTTTCCATCAGTTCTCTGAAATGCTTACTGTGCAATCTGCAGCCCTCCTTGTCCCCCCTCACTCACTGTGCATAGAAACATCAAAATACTTGTCTGAAAATGAAAAGAATGACTGCAGCTCACTCTATCTTCCTCGGTCCCTCTCTGTAATGAGGAGAGCGCAGGAGAATAAATGTCTGACCATTTGCTGTTCAAGCTACATTAAACACAGAGCCAGAAAAGATGTTCCTTGGCAGATTTCATAACAGTAGTATAATAAAAAGGGGACCTCTAACCAGTGGTGTACTACAGCAAAAGCATTTAGACAAAATGGCTAACTAATACTTTTTTCTTGACTTCTCTTCTACTCTCTCTTGACTAATGCTTCATTTTCTCTTAAGTATTTTTTTTTGTTTGTTTCTCAGCATTTCCATGATCTTTAGACCTGTATTAAAATATTTAAGAGAAAGAGTAGACGTATCAAGAAAATCTCCATTGTAATAAAATGGAACGGTGATGAAAGAGGGAGCCTTCCCTGTCTTTAATGACAGGCGCGACAAAAGAGAAGTGACAATGTTTTCATTCCATCGTGACGCGTCAAAAAACCTCGCTGTGAATGTTGTGCCAGGACACTTTAACATCACTGTGTTGCTCAATCAATTCTTGTGTCAATTAGTTTAGATTACCTCACAGGAAATCAAATTACTGGCTTGATGTGAAGGTATTATTTGTCAAAATTTGTGCACTTGCAACACAATGAATTCATAATAGGACCGGGGAAAGTGATTTGTGTCTTCTTTTAACTGCTATATTCCTGGGGAATCTGTGCTTAGTCTGCAGTCAGCCAGCAGTTCTGTTAATCTCTGTGCAGCTTACAAAGGGTATATTGAATGTGTCTGAGCCACTGTCTTTTATGGAATGTCTTCAGTGGTTCCTAATTACCTTTGGTTTTATGGTCAGACCTGTGTCAGTACCTTGCTCAATTTGTTCCTGTGAAATATGGCTTGGCCTTGGGTTCAAGTAGGGGAGAAAACACAGCACATTGATTAATCAAGGCATGCAGGTTCAGCCTCTGTTCTCACAGAAGTCAATCCGATGACATGTTTTCACCTGGGACACATTCTGGTACTCTGAAGTTGCTTCCTCTTCTTAATTAATTTCCTCATAGCTTTCGTTTTTATCTCTCTCACCTCAGTTTTCATCAAAGCTGGCGATTGTGTTGAAAAGATTTTGAAGCTTGATGAATTAAAAGCTGAGTTATGCACAAAAGACAGTTCGGTAAAGCAGCATATTTCACTTCCTCTCTGGGAGCCACGGTGCATACGCAAATGAGATAGGAAACAAGAAAAGAGATTTTAACCCGTCCACATAATTATATGACAGATGATGTTTTTGTGGGTCTGGAACTGATGCCCTGAGAGGACAGACTGAGGACATATTGTCTACATAGTAAACAGACTGTAACAGATATGGAAATTATAGGCCTGGTTGATTTTTACTCTCTGTCAACCAGAAACTTTCTTTTGGGTTCAACAAAAAAAAAAAGTTACTAATCTGCTTCACTTGGCACATTTTGGAAATTTTCACAAAGTTTATTTTACACTCAGTTATTCTCCTAACATTTATGAGCTTTTCTTTTGTATGTGTGCAGAAATTACATTTTTAATAGAAAAAGCTGCTCAGTTGCTAAAAACAACCAAATGAAATTGGTATAGTTGATAAAATTTAGAAGGCGAAACATTTGGGGCAGTAATTTAACTCTGCAAGGTTGTCTTAATGCCTTCGGTGTCGCCTCAGTTTGGTTTACTGGGGAAGTATCTAGCTTACCATGAGCAGTCAGACAATTACAAAGACAATTTCACGGGGAGGGTTTCTATAATCATCAATGCATGCTGGGAGCCCCTATCAGAGTAAGTTTCATTTGGACTGAAGAGAATTCATTTTGTAGTTTATAACTCACAATGCAGCCATTAGCAACTGCGCTCAATCAGAGATTTTGAAAGGGAGAGTGAGAGAGAGTAAAAAAAAACTGAATGAAAATGTGAAACAACATTCAAATTAAACCTTTTTGAGCTCAAGTAAATGAGCAACTTAAATGATTTACCCAGTGCGTATTAAGTGCTGCCTTTTAACTATGCATCATTGAGTCTCTGGACCTAATACAAAAACCCAATTAAAAATATTTATCAGATTGTTCTTTCAGAAGAAAAAAAGAAGTGAAAAGTAACGCAAGTCATGGCAAAAGTAATATGGTGTATGTTACTTAATCTGGAAACTTTACTTATAGTAAGCCCTCATTTGTATTAACTAATACTTTTTAAAGTGATGTCAGAGGGAAACTAGACCTGACCACCGCCAGGCTACTTACAGTAATCCCCTATTATGCATGCTTACATCAGGCTGCAGTGTTGTTTTGATGGAAACATAACAAGTCATAATGAATGGAAATGAGTGAATGTTTGTGGGATCAAAATAGCACATAATTACGCTATTACCCCTGACGATACAGGTATGCCCCCGTCTAACACCACAAACATCAAGGTCTCTTTAGCAAATATTTCCTTGAGGTTAGTTTGTAAACAAATTAAATTCATTAAAGGAGGATGACTGAAGGTAAACAGCAACATGCTTTGTGTGTGTGTGGTTTTTTTTGTTTTGTTTTTTGTTTTGTTTTGTAGTCCACATAAGCAATGATATTTCCCTGCTGGGTTAATATAATGCAAATCAAGGTGTTATTGGACTTAACATAGCAGGTGATCTTTCATTTGAGCTAGCTGGAAGATGCATAGTACTGATTATTATTGGTTTAAATTACACTGGATTTTCCCAAAGCTGAAAGCTTATTGTGTATTGGATATCATTGTGTTAATGATGGTTTATGATTAATGACTTTGCACCACGCCATGATAGACATAGCTATTAGGGCTAAAAGAAGAAGGAACCCACACCCACAGGAGCCACTGCAATTAGTTTCAGCCAGATCAGAGGGTGCTGGCATAATGACCTGATTCTGGCAGCTTATTCTATTCCTGATCTCTAATCATAGTTGCCACTGGCATCTTCCCCTCTTCCCTTTCTATTCCTCTCTACCACTCCCTCCTAGTCAGGGAATAAGGATTAATGAAATAATATAGACTAATGCGAATGTTGCAGGCCGAGTGACCACTCACACGTGGCTCCTTGCTTTGGCGAGTACAATTACACACTAAGTTTGATCGGCGTTGATAGACAAAACAGCAGGGGCTCATAAATATGGATGGAGAGTCTGAGAAAATAAATTAACAGGGCCTGGCCTCTCGGCTGCCCCACTTAGACTGTCAATTACGGACCTGACAGGAGCCTTGTGAAAGAGCCACACAAGGATGACACACACACAGACACACACACACACACACACATGCAGTCATTAAACTGTGCATTTGAGACCATTCTGGAGCCATACAGCAGTCACCTGCTTCATTATCAGCAAGCAGAGTTCATGCTTCATGACATGTATCCAGAGCTTACAGTTATTGAGTATTGTCATCTGCTGCACATAATCCCACGCAGGGATTGATTTAGGGTAAAGAAAAAAAAAAGATCTTGGTGAATTTTTGGTTTTACATGATATAAATATGTTTTGCTTAACGCAGATTTATTGCTAGTTTCCAAGACTGGGCAAAGAAATTTTGGAGGCCAGCGGTCAACACTGACAATCTTACTTTTTCAGAGCCCGTAAATGGTTACAGTGAGGAATGTTGCACTTTTTTTTTCTCCACAGGGTCACGGTTATTACACGTTTCTTTTTTTTGGCTCATTTTCGAAAGGTGACAGTGTATTAAATTATGCATGCTAAGAAGATGAACACTGTACAAAAGGGCAAAGAGTGGAAGGATAAACAGGCAGCGATTCCAGACCTTTTTAGACCATGTCCAAGCACACGTCTTGTGCACTCATGTTCTGTGTGAAAGGGTCAGCCCTGAGGCTTTGAAACCAGTAATATGTCACCATCTTATATTAAAAGCTGGCTTAAGGCCAATATGTGGCTTTCATCAAAAGAACTAATGTAACTTATGCATAAAACTTTAATTCAATGCACTGATACAAACTTAGATCCTGTTTTTCAGTTACTCTATATAATTTAATTGTTACATGTGGAATCACTGATTCCAGACATTCAGCATTTGTTTGCACACATCCGTGGCTTTTTATTAGCATTTGAAAGTTTCTCTGTGAACAGAAGCGCAGGGTTTTATTGTTGAGTGTTGTTAGGAGAGCATATTATAACAGTATTATAGGATGGAGATTTAGATACTCATCTTCTACAGATCTGTTGCCATAATAATGTAAAAGGAATGGCATTTCTCCTACGAATCTTACTTTTTCAAAGGCTACAGAATGTCTCTATAGAGTTTCCCTGGCCTGCATTAACTGGGTTATGGGCTGACGCTTATCCTAAAACATTTTTGTACTTAGGGTTTATTGGCAAGTACAGGAAACTTAAAAAATGCCATTCTCATTTGCTCTAATTAAGAAAATTATTTGTTTCTAAGCATTTTCATAACTTACCTGTAAAAATGATAGGCTTTGAATGTGCAGTCAAGTGTGTAGACAAACCTGCCCTTGTTATACACACTATAACAAAAAAATGCATGTTGACTCACAGTATCAAACAGATGGAAATGTTTAATTTAGTTCAGGGTGCTATTAGGCAGCCGTGTGAGTTAAAGTTACAGCCTGCACATTTAATAGATTATATGCAAGAATGACACGGTTTTAAAGATAATATTGGGGAGAGGTGTAGATAAAATTTGGATAAGGAGGAGTTATCTGTTCTTTGCAGGAGAATTACGTCTGTGTTTTGTTTTGTTTTGTGTTTTTTCTTCTGAAAGTTATTATTCACTTAATTGATTGCCTTACAGAGCATATTAGATAGTTGAGGAAAGACAGAAAATAGGATGTATGGTCTGGGAAAGAGATAAGTGAAAGGTCCCAGAATTTTAACAGCATATAGACGTCACGCTCAGAATCACATCTTCGATGTGGTCCTGAACAGTGAGACGTCAGCTCCTTTATTATGTTTTAAAAGAGAAACAGGCAGAATAGACGGTATTCATCCAGCATTGGTTATCAATCACACAGCATAGCTTTTTTGGGAAAGCACAATTTCGCTCAAGCTGTTTTCACGCATGAATTCTGGAAAATGTCAGAAGAATTGTGAGGAGACATTGACTGAAGTTGTCCTTGCTCTCTTTAGCACACGGTGGGAGATGGTTCTTATCGGCTGAATTCTAACTTTTGGAAATACACAAGGGTGATGCTTGAGTATAATGTACAGGAGGCAGTAAAATACCACTTGCTAACTATGAATGCAATGGCCTAATTACAATAAAGATTTTTAAAAAAGAAAAGAAAGAAAAAGTGCACCTGTGTCTGTTTCAAAGTTTTACATATCAGGACATAATAAAAACAATCTGGTCATAAAATTAGATAGGATGAGCAAAAACACATGGCATATTACACCATGTCATTATTTAACAAAAACTAAGTCAAAATGTAGAAACATTTGATGCTAAGTACATCCAATCATTCAGTAACTTGTAGAACCACCTTTAGCAGCAAGAACTTTAGTTAGTCATTTTCTGTATGACTCTATCAGTCTCTCACATTATAGTGGAGTCATTCGGCACTTTCTCTTAAGCCCCTTTTCCATTAGTACCTACTCAGGTCAGCTTGCCATGGTTTTCAGGGTTTTCCATTAGGTGATAGTACCTGGTACCAAGTACTTTTTAGTACCTACTACGTCGGGGTTCCAAGCAATCTGTTGCGATCAGAAAATGTGATGTCAGCAGACTGCAGTCCACTGCATTGGCTGGTCAGTGGCGTCACTTGATGAGTAATGAGAGCGCCTCCTTCACGAAAATCAAAACTGCCACTTTTGAAACCCGGCAACGCCGTGGTCCCCAACTCTGACAAAAAGCCACAGACCGAACAGCAGGTATGTCGTCGCCTCAATGTCCACCTTTGTTGTGGGTTCATGTCGCATACTAATTACATCACAGGCACTGCTGTAACGATTCCATGCACATTAGATGGTCTTTGGTTGTAATGGAAAACGAGTCGAGGCAAGTCGAGATGACCCGAGTAGGAATTAATGGAAAAGGGGCTTTTAGGTCCCATCACAGCATTTCAGTCAGGCTGAGATCTAAACTTTGACTGAACCATTGCGGTTTTGTGTTTTTCTTTTCTCAGCTATTCTGTTGTGGGTTTTTTAGTGTGCTTGAACTAATTGGCATGTTGCATGACCCGGTTTTAGCTGTTGGACAGATCACCTGACAGTTGACTCTGGACTGCTTTGGTGTATGGAGGAGTTCATACTCTACTCAATAACTGTAAGCCCAAATCATCACCTTTCCACCACCAACTGGTATGAGGTGTTTGCGCTGACCAAACATCTTCACTTTGGTCTTGTCTGGACATCTGGACAAGTCTTATGGTTTGTTGCAAACCTAACCTGTTCCTTTTAGAGAGAAGAGGTTTTCTCCTGGAAACTCTGCCAAACAAGTCATACTTATTCAGTCTTTGTAAAGTGACTCATCATTAACTTTAACTTGCTAACTGAGGCCTGTAGAGTCTGAGATGCAGCTTTTGGGTTTTTTACAATTTCTCTGATCACTGCACGGTCTGACCATGGAGTGTTTTTGCTGTCACGTCCAATGAGTTGCTTCTCTGAGATCATTGCTGATATCTTACCTCCTTGCCATTGTGTTAACACACACCTGAATGCTCCAGACCAGTAAACAGCCAAAACTTCTCCAGTACTGTCTGGGGCTGTTTTAAGCTTTAACATGCTCTCACGCTAGCCAAGACTACAACTTCTGAGGTGATAGGATAAAATGCTCCACTTTCAAATGGCTTTTGTGTGCGTGTGTGTGTGTTTGTTTGTTTTTTTCCTGTTTCTCTGTTGTTACAAGGTCTTTGTTATCATCAAGGGGAGAAAAATCAGTGGCTGCCAATAGAATCCATTAGAGATGGATTGAAAAGCTGCGACACTGCCAACTTTCCATGATAATTAAGTCATTGACAATTTTGTCTGCAACTTATGCATGCGTCTTTGTCAGGTTTCCAGGCAATTTCCTTGTGAGCCATTGAGTAATTTCCCTACCATGTTAAAAAAAAATCAAAGAAACAAAAAAACAAAACAAAAAATAGGCAAACAATTAAGCAAAACAGGAACAGTTACAAAGAAAAATCAGTATGCTTACAGGGTGTTTTCTATAGCTTTACATGGATTGATACCTGTATCCTACAGCTGCTAAAAGTCCTGGTAAGATATTGCTAAAGTCCATGCTGAATACTGAGAAACTATTAGCCTGTAAGACAGCACTAATGACACTATGCTATATTGACTGTGCCACCCAGAATAAGTTGCCATAACAGGATCATATTGATTTGAATCATTGATGGTATGCACTACTGTTTATTTCATTGCCCTAAAGAAAAATTCAAGTGAAGTTACACTTGCAGTAATCTAAACCGACTGCCTACGAGAGACTAACAGAGGCTAACATTTCATTGAAAAAAACAAAATCATACGTAAACACAAACACTTTGAATCTTCTGTCTCATTTAGAAAGTTGTTTTTTTTTACATGAGGATTTATTTATATGTCTAAAATGACACATTATATGAAAGTTTCTAAAAAAGCTGCTCTGTGTGTTTGAATGGATGGCCAGATGGACAGATTTTAGTAGCGGCAACTAAAGGATAGATTAGTGGTTAATCTTGTTGTAGGGTTTCTTCTTTCACTCAGAATCATTCCAGGAAACAAGAGCAGATTTGAAATCCATCCAAATCTAATTAAAAACCCTCAATACAAAAGACTGTGCTTTTTGACAGTTTGATTGGAGGGATGAGAGGCATGGCGAGGGAGAGCCTACTGTAACCATTTCACAGGAGGCTCCATGCAGTGTTGTTCCTTAGAGGGGGTGCCTTTTGTTGTTACTGGAGACAGATAGGCATTCCTGATAAATGTGAAAATGTGTCAAAACTCAGGAGGGAAGCCGGGAAAGTACCAGAGGTAAATTTGGCCTACTTGGGCATCATTACAGCTATTGTGTGCCTGTCAGTAAGTTCACCCACATTTTGCTGTATTTTTGCTGATACAGTGGGCCTCCGTAGTAAATTACCTTCCCCTTAGTTTTGGGGTGTTGCTGAGCACTTTATATTATTGAATAGTTTCTGTCTTCCTGGTGATTTTTTTTTCTATTTCATGTTTCAGATATTCTGTTTTTAATTATTTAATTTTATTATATATCTCTTTATTTATTTATTTACAAAATAATACACTCAAGCTGAGCTGCAGACTCCTAAATAGCTGGGCATGAAGTTACAAGGTAATACAAGAGAGTGTCTTTGTATGGACAGGACTTCACATTTTGGTTGACCACAGGCAAAAAAAAAAAAAGAGAGAGAGAGAGAGAATCAATATTTCTTTACAGGCCCGGGAGACTGAGGTCTTGCTTAACGCCATAACAACATGCTTTAGAGCATTGTCTGTGCCATAAACCTATCACATCGCTGCAATCTTCAACTCTGCCTGGCTACAGGCCCTCCCAGGCCCCTGCACTCATTTCCTTGTCTGGCCCCTGCAGTCCCAGCCCTTGAAGCCCCCGGTCCCAGCCCTAACAACCCCTTGCTCCCCAGCCTTTACAGCAGTAGCAGCAGTGCTGTTAGCATTGTTAATGGCTATTGTTATGAATGAGGACCTCTGCTCCTCTTTCTTCATTGGCAGGCCCTGGGCAGGCAGATGGATAGGCTGCTTACTTCTTCTCTGCTATCAGGGAAGCCCAGACACTGGGCCTAGGACTAGCGGAACAAAGTAGGAGGAATGATGCCCCAATGGAGAGAAAAGGGTGAGAGAGAGAGAGGGAGGAGAGTCGAGGGAAGAGGGCGT
>VVHJ01010499.1:24583-36971 GCA_015107715.1 Tylochromis polylepis
GAGAAGAGAGGGGGAGAGAGAGAGAGGGGGGGAGAGGGAGAGGAAGGGGGGGGGGGGAAACAAAAAAAAAAAAAAAAAAATAAGAGGAGGGGGTAAGAGACAAGGGTGAAGGAGCAAGGGAGCAATAGAAGGGAGTAGGTCTCTCCTCCCCTGAATAAATTTGGAGCTCCATTGTAAGTAGTGTAAGAGAGGAGTGTGGCTGCTGTCTGTGGCAGAGGCCTATATTCTCAGCAGCCTGTGGAGAAGAAAAGAGGAGGGGTGAGGGGCACACACTGCCCCCTTACTGGGCCCCTACCATATCCTCCCAACCCCCCTCCAGCACCCCTGCCTGGTGATGAATGGTGGTACTTGCTGAAAGTGAAGCCTGCTGGTGAGCCTTGGCTCAGGCCGGGAAGCAGGGGGGAGACTGCTTGGAAGATCACGGGGACAAACTCAGCAAAAGGCTGCCCTTCAGTCACCCATGTACTCTACCAAGACGGCAGGACCACTGTTGGCACACAACCAAAAAGCTGGATCAGAGAGCCAGAGAGACTCTCTTTCTACAATAAAGGATTCAAAATCATAATTAAATCCACTAAAAGCACATTTTGGTTGGGTGTATTTTCTAATTCTGGCACTGAAAAATCACAACACTTGCAATTTGTAAAGAACAACTGATACCACATGACTGTGTGCATTCAATTATTCTTCCAGCTGAGAAAGACTGTACGCTCTTCTTATATTATACATCGTAGGAGAACCCTATTGATCATGATCTCACTTCCATAAATGACTTATTGTGGTGAGGAAAGTCAGCCAAGACATCTGCTATAACCACAAAAACAGAAAATGCTAATTGCTGGCTGGGATGCAGTATTTGCTGACTACATCACAAAAGATGCTTTTCTGTAGGTATGAGATTTTTTTAGACACCGTACAAGAAAAAAATAAAATTGTATGTCGAACAATCCGTTTTTCCTGCAGTCTCTCTAATGAGTAGTGTCTCTGGTCCTCACGACACACTTCCTTCTTACTCTGATTTATTTGCTGTAACACACATGCACAATAAGAAAGTGGACTCTGCTCTAAAGCAGACCTTTAGAGAAATGTGCAAAGAGATGGAGAGAAAAGTAGGAGGAGAA
The DNA here is from genome assembly GCA_015107715.1 of Tylochromis polylepis. NCBI lineage: Eukaryota > Metazoa > Chordata > Actinopteri > Cichliformes > Cichlidae > Tylochromis > Tylochromis polylepis. Next base: position 25,705 of record VVHJ01010499.1, read on the forward strand.
ACGGAGGGAGCCAGGGGGCTGGCCGCTGTCCCGGCTCCCCCAGTCTCTCTGGATCCCAGCCATCTGCCACAGCTGCTGCCTGGCTTTAACTGCCACTCTAATTGACAATGAACCCAGAGCCCTGTGATAATTGTGGCTGCTTGGTGACTTGGGCAGGTAATGCCTTCCTTTCAGGATTTATCAGGCCCCATCTGTTCCTCATAGTGCTATATGTGGCAGAAAAGGCCCCCATGCCTAACCATCAGCACTCACCACTAGTTCATCTCCCACTCCCAAAACACACCCCGATACCCACCCCAACCCCCTACCCACACACGCAGTCCTATTCTATCTACATGTGTGTTGTCGTATCCAACCACTATCCTACTCCCTAACGGATCTTGTGTCTCCTCCCCCCAAGTTGCTGAGCAAATATGACCTCAGGGGTAGCCACACCCACCAAAGGGCACAGCTCCAAGGCTAGGATTGTTTGTTCAATCATTAACTAAAAATAAAAGACTCTTTGCAGTTGCCCAAAACTCCCCCCCCCCCTTTTTCCTCTGTTGTGCAGAATGAGATGAGTATTGTGTGCAGTGTGTCAACAACAACTGCAAAGGGCAGGGGGCTTAGCCTCACACCCTCGCCAACACCACGCAACCCCTGCTCTGTTGATTAGATTGGTAACCATCTTTCTCACGTGGGGGAACAATTGAGATCTCCGCGATGTTAGCAGGTGTTGTGTCCAATGGTGTTTGATTATTGCAGCGCTCAATCTTGATCAAATCTGCCCACCATCCGTCCCCCACGTTCGGAGCCGTTGCTGTTCACAACGTCGCACATTTAGCATGTCAGAAATTGTAATGCTGATAAATTGATAGATAATTCTCGGACCATTCTTCATGCAAATAATTGACAATTCTGGTGTGAGGCTGATGAATGTGCATAGTGCAAACAAAGATTGCAGAACTTCTCTGCGTTCCAAGTTGAACAGGTATTATCTGTCAGAACAGCTGTTCTTCACATGAGTATGGAACAATATTATGACAACAGATTCACCTCACATTCACATCAACATCAATTCTAAATGTTCTTCTGAATCCGTACAAGCAAAAAGATATGGTTTCAGATTGTGCTCCGGCTAAGGATACAGATGGAAAGTACGCACTACTGTGGCTACTTGAGACTGTGCCAAATGCTTTTTTTCTGCCAGATTAATGTCAGATACTGGCAGATAACAGGAAAATATGTCAGTTTTACTTTCCAGAAATGGACAGATCTTGGCCATGTGCTGCCTAATTGTGGGCAGTGTTTTACCATCTGTTAGGAGTAGATATAATTTCAGACAGAATGATCAGATATGGCCCACATTTGCTATCATTATCCTAAATGGAGAATATGTATTTATTTATAACATGAATTGGATCTCACTGTTTGTGGGTTATATAGGGTGTGCACGACAGGTCATTGCTGTGAGCCACAAGTTTGTTTTGACACTAAAAAATAAATAAAACAAAAAGCAAAGGCTTCAGTGTTTTTTAATGAGCATGCAAACCCTGTTTTTGAAATTATTTCCCCAACTCATAATGGCAAAATAGTTTGTTTTTTTTTCTGGTTTATCTTCTTGTTGTTGTTGTTGTTTGAAGTTGTACTTAATTATTGTATTTTGCCTAAATGAATGGTAATTGTATTTCACAATTTACACAGATTCTAGCGTCCTTCCGTGTTTGTAAACTATGCATAGAAAACATGTTTTACAAACCATTAAGCTCACAAATTTATTCACACAAATAAAACCAGCCATCTGTAATTTAGCATTATTTCAGTGCATTAGGAACAGAACATTTAACTCAGACATAATTTTAGGCTTTGAATTATAGCTTGGATGGGAAGGCACTCTAAACGGGAGTGCTGTGTGGACACAGGATATCACACAAGAGTGGGAAAATGTCATATGGAGGGTTTATGAATATGAAACAGGGTTACAGTTTCGGCAGAGAGCATAGATGACATTCTATCATTTAACTCAGTTGGTTGTGGAGAAATTGACACGTGAGTATGGACGTGATACAAAAACAGAAGTTGTAATATTATGAGTGTAGTTGAGGCCGTGAATGGAAATAACAGTTTGCACCTTCTGCCAAGATCGTGACGCGAGTTTCCTTAATTCTCTGACATTGACCAAATTATTTGTGACCTAATTTACCTGTGTATCCCTTTCTAAAACCTCATCACTTACAGGGCAGATTTTGGGATTTTGAGCGCAAGTACATCTTAAGGCTTTAAAAGCCTCTATCTACCAGATTCAGCAGGCATGCAATACCAAAACAGCAAGATTTCTCCCTGTCTCTCTTACACACTTACACACCCCTGGACACAACACAGACACACTCGCAAATGCATCCTGCTGACAACCCACCACTCCTAATCCTTCCTCATCAGGGCTGCCTGAGCCCTCAGGGTTCCAGTCATTTGGTGTCTATCTACCAGAGGAAACTGCTGCTGCTGTGTTGCCTGTGCAGGTGTGTTAGTACGCCAGCGTGTGTTTGTGTATGTGTGCCAGCACAAAATATGGTTTCATGATTTGAAATAGGAATTAGCTGGCTTAAGCTTCAAAGTTCTCAATTGAAATCTAAATTTAATGATGAAAACAAAATGGAATCAAAGCCTCCTACTGTTACATTAGCTTTAGAACAGTCATCAGTTTGAATGACTTATGAATATTGGTTTATGAATATAAGTAAGCTATAAGTAAGAGTGCATTGGTGAGTAAATACATGTTAACCCTGAAATTGCACTGCTATAGTATGACTGCAGTAATTATGGATATAGTTTAGTACAGTTTACACCTCACTAAATTTTAGGATCGCTATTTTTGTTGACCATGGGATTATTATATCATGTCGGGACCACTGTATTCTGTCATATTGTATTATGTTTCTTCCAAAGTGAGATACTGGAGGCCAAGAGTTTTTTTTTTTTTTTTTTTTCCTTTTTTAAACATGCATTGGTTTATTTTTGAGCTTTTGGATATTTTGCTTTCATGAGAGGTCTCATTTCAAACTACTGAAAACACTTTGTCTTATAGTTATACATTTACAGTTATAAATTTATACAAATTAGTGCACATTCAGTTAGCAAAAACTCATTTTGCATGATTAGAAATAACATTTCCACATCTTCCAGTAGAAATTTAAATGAAGATACTGTTAGTAACACTACCATCCTCTAGACTGTGACTTTGCACTTCTCTTACTAAATTTTGAACCTGGCTTTTGCCAGTATCCTGGTATCTGTTACATATGATGGATATAAGCAATTGAATGGGGAAGTTTTAGGTGGTACACTATATGTTAGTTATTCTTTTTAGCTTTACTTCACATTTCCTCACTTAACCTGGATTGAAACATCCTTTTGTCATTCACTTTTATCACTTTTGGAAAGATAAAAGTAAAAATGTTGCTTTGTGCAGTTCAGACTTTTCAACACACACTGCCAGAGGCATTTTAAGTTTCACACTTTGTTCTCATATATTCGATTGTTAAATCTCATCATGCTCTATAAGCCAGTGTTTCCTAACCACTGTGCCGCGACACATAGGTGTGCCGTGAGAAATGATCAGCTGTGCTGTGGAAGATTATCTGGTTCCACCTGATTAGTACTCTAAGCGACCCGCATGAGTAATGGGCAGAACAATTACATTTCCTTCCACTAGAGGGCAGTGCAACTACCTGCTCTAATTAAATGGGTTGCCACCTGCCAGTAAAACAGAAGAAGACGAAGAAGAAATTACATAATAGTCATAGGTTGAGTCCAAAGTCAGGGGCTGCATCCTTCGAAGGACCCGGCCTACCCGGTCTACATAGGCTGGGTCCTTCGAAGGATGCAGCCCCTGAATTTGGACACAGCCATGCTGTGAGTGAGACAACGCAGCAAGTAATAGCAATAGATAAATATTTGAAAAGGAGAAAATTCCGACCCAGATGAAGGCCCTAGCATGAGGAGTGGTCAGAAGGAAGCAATAAAGGTATACTGGGGACAAACCGAGCCAATTCCGCTATGCCTGGTGCTTGGGGAAAAATTATCAATATGCTTTTTGTGACATTTTTGTTTGGTGGTGTGCTGTGTGATTTTTCTAATATGTGCCGTGGCTCCAAAAGGTTGGGAAACACTGCTATAAGCAACAGCCTGTATGCCAGCTAGTAGTAATTAGTAGCAGGATGCTATGTGATGAAAAAAAAAAAGTTCCAGGTACTCTGACTCATATTGTAAGTGAGGACAAAGGCAAAAACATGATCTTAATCAAAATGACAAGAACATTAAAAATGCAGCATTGCTCAACAGAGGCAAAGATAAGAATCGATCTGAGCTGCAGATGATGGTTATCAACATTAATTATTGAATTAGTTCTCCATCATCATCATATAAGTGCACTGCTTCATCCTTTAGGGAAGGGAGAGAAACGTGTTTCTCCCTGCTAATGTACAATATGAATTCTTCCCAGCTCCTCTACATAATGCCCTCGAGCTAAATTCACACTTACAACTTCAACACATATACGTACTGGTTTTTTCCTTATGTTTTACACCAGGTGTCTGGCTCTGTTTTCTCTCTTGCCATCTTTATCTATTTGCAAAACCTGCTGGTGGAGTGAACCTTAACAGAGTGCTTCCCTACATCTGCAGCTCTCCCATTCCTCATATTGTGATCCTCTGATCCTGCGGCCCATCAGAAACGTCTTGTCCCTCAGAGGCACATTAATCCGGCACGCAGGGCTTGGCGCTGAGGGCTGCCTAGCTATCTCCTTCCTTGGCCTCCCATGATGCCCTGCTTAGGCAGAGGACCTCCCCACTGACCCCCTGGCTACAGAGGCTCTGTGATTAGCAGCACTCCCCGTATTTTGTATCTGTCACAGGCCAGTGCTGTGGGGATGGATGGGCCTGGATTAGCACAGGGGAGAGCAAAGCTATTCAACACTTCACATAGCTAAGAGGGGATTCAGGATTCTGGTCACTGCCTACTGAGAGAGGGGGTATAGATGAGACTTATGAGGCATTGCAGGCATGTCTGTCTGTCTTGGATGTTTGAATTAGAATTAAAACAAAGCTTTGAAAGTTAATCCTAGGGACTGTAAAATATACTGTATAGACACCACAGTCTTAACTCACTAGGGCTGGTGTCTTCTCACATTAAACAAAACTAGCATGCACAATAATAATCTAACCACAACCACATAATCACAGACGTAACAAAATGTTTCCTTTTTATCTTTTTTTCTTTTTTAAATAAAGTCAGAATTCAAAGGTAACTGTGTATAATAAACATTGTTATTTGGTTAGTAATGGGTTTGTAGAACATAATCTGTCTGTTTCTGAGTTCCAGTTTTGTAAATGGATAAGTACTGTATAATGGATCTCTAAACATTATCTGGAATCTTGTTATATAGTTGTAACTGATTAAATAATACTTGCTTTGAAGAATGCAGCAGACAGTTACAAAACCTTAATGATGTGCGATGAAATTGACGTCACATCCACTGGCACGAGCTGCTATTTTAGTGTCACTCCGGTGACACGGACATCAATTTTTGTAACCTGAAGCATTGTGCCACAGCTGGGTTAAAGCCACCATATTAATGACATATCAGTACAGGTGCTCAGAAATGGACAGTTTATATTGAAAGAGATGTTGCAAAAGTTTGCAAAAATCAAACTTTGTGGAAAAAACCTGGAGTCAAAAAGCTATGTTCTTTCTGACGCAGTGTGACATTTCACTTTCTCTACTGGGTTGGATTTAGTCGCAGAAACTACTCACTATTTGGTTGAAGAAAAATTATGGTTTGGGTTAAATATGATGAGTTGGGAGAGTGACCCCTGTTGCCCTGTGTCAGACTGGTGACCTGTCCAGGGTGTACCCCACCTCTTGCCCTATGGTAGCTGGGATAGGCTCCATGCCCCATGTGACCCTGTAAAGGATAAGTGAATGGATGGATGAATGGACGAATGAATGGGAGAGTGTCTCACTTTTGTTGCCAAGCATCTGTCACAGGATGGAAAAAAAAACCTTGTACGCATCTCTGAGACAGAAGTGGCTTTGGCTAAACTGTGATATTTAACAACCTGACAATTAGATTTAGTTCACTGATCAATAATACATAATAATATTACAATAAATGTTGTTACCACCTGTCTAGGGGCCAGGTCATAACATGAACGAAGCGCTCCCAAGTCCCAAGCAGCCACAGGAAACAAATCTGTTGGGTCTTTTTATATTAACGTCGTCAATCAAGAAATTGTATAAAATGCTACATTTTTAAAGAGAAACACATTCATACTTCTTGGAACACTGATAAACTTGTCTAAAGCTCCAAAAATATTGTGATTTTTAATTCAGCTATCAATGGAAAATTATGTGCAAATTTCCATTCTCACAGTTTTTAAAAGTTTTAGACATTTTTCTTTTTTTACCAATAATTAAATATTTGGAGGATAATAATCTGAATTGTATCCTAATTAATTTTGCTTCAGCCTTAAGTATTCAGTTAAAGCTACTACTTGTTTTTTGCTCGGAAGCATAGATTTTTTGGAAGGAAGGAGAAGGAGTCCTACCTTCTTAAAAAGGCATTTGATCATAATATCCTGCTGTCTGAATTGACTAAATTTAAGTTTTCTTCTCAGGCTGTAACATGCTTTAACTTTTATTAGTGAAATATAATATTACACAGAAATCAGTACACAAATTTATGTTGACGTGGCTTTATTTGGCCAGCTAAAATTCCAAGGCCCTGCAGTTATATTATCAAGGTCCATTTGCGTCACTCTTCCCATCGTCTCATAACACTGTGCACTGACACTACTCCGAACTTCATGTGCTATGTCACTAAGGAATAAAGTTTTAATTGTATAACTGTATTTTTTTCATCCTGACAAACACCCAAAATATATCAGAAGGAAATTATAGAGTTAGACTTTCTTTCCACAGACTGCACAAACTCTCAATTAAAGGCACAACTTTGTGGAACTCCCAACCTGCCAGTCTAAGGCTGATTCTAGATATTAAAAATTCATTTACAAGTTTAGTCTTAGTTCAAATGTGGCAAAACTACAGATAAAACTGCCCTTTTACCAGTTTCCTTTAGATACTTTCTTGTCTTGGGTGCTGTTTTTTTTAAATTACCCTTGGCTATATGCACTGCCTCCACAACTGTCAGTGTTGACAAACTACTAAGTAAATAGCAAATTCATAAAATGTTAACAAAAAAATGTTGCACAGAAACAAAAATAGCCTTTTTTCTTTACTGAGATGTTTGAGAACACGCTCACAGCTAGTGCGACACATTGAGTGATGAAACAAGCCTCAAACATAATGCTAATCAGATGCTCAGTCATCGTAAACAATACACAGTAGACACTAAAGATCAAGATGATTGTATAGTTCACATGAATGGTAGCCCAGGAGGTTCCAGGTGTCATTGATAGGACAGCATTCTGGAGCTCCATTACCATATGCTGTAGCTATTGTCATTAGCCTGCTATTTGTCGGTCAAGAGACCCTGACACAGAGAAAGAGAGCACCCATTTATCATAAACATACAACAGTGATTCAGACCCTCACAATGAAACTGTGCAACTCTGCATTAATATTCATTGCTACCCACATTGCTTTTCTCTGTCTTCCTGTTTCTCTGTTTCTCCAAGAACTCCTGCTTGCTAAAAGCTTTCCCTGTAATTTTTCTATTATGAGAAGTCTCTTTTTTTTCTATTTGATGTCATTCATTTCCACTTTGCATAATGGTGTCAAGGTTAATAGCCTTAGTAATAGTGCTTACATGGCATTTTCTCAAATTCCCAGGCTCTACCAACCATGAAGATCACTTATTCTTCGGAATGCAGCATCTGTACAAACAGAAGCATTTTAAAATTTTAGTAAGCAAGCCCCAAAACACATTAAAGTTAAAGTAATGCATCCATATAATACCTATTTAGCAAAGTAACTGTGAGAAACTGCCACACACGGAGGGATGGACAGATAGAACCACCTTTCAGGCAACTTGACTTAGGGTAGTTAATGGTTTCCGACAGCCAGATTCATCAGTGGCTCATCTGTGCTGTTTACACTGTTTAATTGTTTGACAGTTCCTGTTTATGCTGTGTCACTTCCAATCCTCTATGCTTCCATTACAGACTGGCGTTTTCCTTCAATAAATGAGCATTTGGTGTTTGCCAGGAGCCACAGTGTTGAATGTGATCAAACAAATTGCGCCTGTCCAGCTTCCCACAGACATCACTCTTTAATCCTGGAACTGGAGATGAAGTCAAGCAACACTTTCGAGAGAGGAACTACAGCATGTGTGCACGTAAATATTTCTGCAAATACATTCATTTGTGCGCATGAGGGAATGATTCGTTTTACCTGCAGCCAATTTTATCAGACATCTCAAAGTGGGAGGCCTTATCGAGCATCAGTAGAACCTTTGAAGTCTGTTATAAATAAGATAGTTAAAGGAACCTGCATGGGCAGTGATCCTGGATTGTTGGTCTAAGAAGCTTGATATATACAGGTCATTGACTTAAGATGACTTATTAGTGCAAACATGCTGCAGGTAATGGAAGCGTAGCTTACACTCTGCATGCCATGACTATTCAACCTTCAACATCTCCTATATAACTGAGAACAGTGGACTCAGGGGAGAGATCGAGTGAGCGAGACTGAGAGAGAGCAAAACAGAGAGCCAGAGGGTGGAAAGAGAGTCGGTAGAGAGAGTCAGAGAGAGAGAGTGAAGGGGGGCCCCTGCAAAGATGAAAGACAATGCAATCAATAAGATATGTAAGATAACAAATAATGCCCTGGGTATCTCATTAATCGTAACATAGGCTTATTATGCTGAGCACAGGTTTATAAAGCTGGGTCACTTTGGCTCTCTTTATTGAAATATCAGCAGAGGTGAGGGGAGGTAAAAACACTACTGAGACTAAAACTTAGTGGTAGCTTCAGCAAAATATGTGACAGAAGGTCACCTACTCACCCAAGTAAGGAGCCTGATGTTTGCTGTTGCACAAAAACATATGGGGGCCATTTTTACACAGAGAGGATTTGAGATAGCGTGTGCTCTCTGCGCATGCTTTGCTGCGTGAAAACTAGCTAGAGAAATGCACACAGACCTTAAAACCAATCTGTTGTTGCATATCAGGCCGTGTGTGTTCGAGAGGGGCTGTGTTGTTGTAGACACTGTGATGACATTGAACCCTCTGTCATTCTTCCCTCCATGCGTAAGAGGAAGAAAATGATAGCTTATCCCTTGATGCCCTTGAAGGCAAGGTGTCTCTACATAGTAGATCCATCACAATCAACACAAGATCATTTATATTAAATGCCTCCTTTCTCTTTTTTTTTTCTTTCTTTTTTTAAAGCTACACCCTATAATATGTCGTTCTGAATGGAGGATGAATTTAAACAGAGCAATAAACAGCGATCGTTGCACACAACTTGTCCTTCCAATTTACAACCAGGAGCTGGGCACTGGGCTAAGGAGAGAGGAAGGTTGGAAGTTGAGATGCATAATAACCTAATATGTATTTTCACCTAATCTCCATTCTCTGGGTGCCATGGGCTGTCTGCTGTAAAGGTGCATAAAATCCATTAGCGGAGGCCACAGTTTACAAAGAATATTACTGTAATTTCCATAAATTCAATGTTTTTCAGATCTTCAGATATTTATCGACACTTTTAATAGAAATTTAATAATGGTGGAATGTTTTTCATGTAAAGTGTGGTTGTAGTTTTATACAAGATTACATAGTCTTTTTTTTTTAAGTATCCTGTGTGCTTCTCAACAGTGAACTCTGCATCACCCCTACACAGTCGGTCTTTTTGTTCAATTTCTCCTTTGAGCGCCTACACTTGTGTGAAAAGCCTTAGATTTGGGTATAAACATCTCAGCATGGATGAGCAATCATGAATCCTTTTGATGACTGCAGGAATAAAGTTCCAAATTCACATTTGAGCAAATGAAACTGAACTTGCCAGTGACAAAGCATTTCTGCAACCCACAATTACCAAGCACCTTCTGCATACAGCCTAGAAGGATGAAATCAGCATGCAGAGTAATGCTGATTCACTCACATTTTATTGCCATTGTCTTTCTCCATCTTTAAGTCTACATAAATGTCACCCGCTATAGGGTGCCAAATGGCTTTCCTGCTCACATTAGTCTAACTGCAGACAGAGAAAAATGTTACCTTCATCAGACACTGATCAGTGAGTTCCACAACATTGCCCCCAAATGTATAAGTGCATGTACATATGGAACCTTTTTCATGAATTGGAAATTTTCTATCCCTGAATAATCGTATGACTAATGGCATATTGTTTTCTGAGTTACAAAGATGGATATGGTGCAAGCACTACCACTGCATAAATAGCTGAGCTAGACGTGGCACATTAATAAACTAACCCCCGCATTTTTCTTATTGCATGTGATACGTTGGTGTTGGCTTTAATAGGGATTTGCTGCTTGAACTAGCAGATAGCAAGTTCTGTTATAGCTTCAGACATAATTGACTGAAATCTGGGTCTTGTCATTTCTGGATTGCAGCAGGATGTATGCTGGTTCGTGTAAATGCTGCTTGCATTGACCCAGGCCCCAGGCAACTCACAATTCACCTACAAAAATATGCTTGGCTGATTAATGCATGAATCATGTCAGCCTATTAGGGCTATTAAGGTGTAAGCATGCATGTTAAGAGCTATCCAAAACAGGACAGTTTGGAATAGCTAGTAAAGTCTGGGGTTAGCAGAGGGCTTGAATTTGGCTCATGCATACATACACAGTCACACCCAAACACTAGAACCAATCTGAATCTGGTCCACCCTACCGTACCATTTCACTGAGTACTGAAATGCTTGAATGAAGATGGATAGGATTTCCTCGAATGTAATCCAAAGGAGACTGCTGGTCATTGCCAGAACCCATCTTGGTTTTTCTCTATGCTGTCACTTTCTCCCCCAGCTAGCCAGTGGTGGGACTAAATGTGATGGGCTTTATGTGCCCTTGATTCCCCTACAAAGGGAAATTAGAAGAGATCCTGAAAATGAGCAGGCATTCATGGCCATGTCTTTACAAGATGTCCAAAGTCAAGGTCTCGGTCACTTTAGCCTGCTTCCTGTCCCCTCTCCATCTCACCTGATCAATATGTCATAGAGCAAAGCCCAATCAAAGTGAAATACCCAGGACACGCCTCCTAATAACATATTTGCAGCCATAAATGTAAAGATTAATGATAACAAATGAC
>VVHJ01010504.1:7367-17591 GCA_015107715.1 Tylochromis polylepis
TTGCCCATTAAAAAAAAAAAAAAATTTGGGAAAAAAAAAAAAGAAAAATCATAAAAAAAAAAAAAAAAAATGACAGTGAGTCATTTTCACCGATAAAAACTGCTATCCCGGGGAAGGCTTTGTAAACGATACGATCCTTTCAAATGGAGGGTTTTGAATGTGCAGGTCCCTGAAACCCTAGACCCCAGGCCACTTGGTTTTTGTGGTGCGTGTCAGTAATTCCTCTTCCCAACAGGGAGAAAGTGATATTTTGCAGCCGCAGGGGAATTGCCCCATCACCGCAAACCTCATCTTACTACCCTTATTTACGGAGGATTTTCCAAGAAGGGGTTGGGGGTTGGAGGGGGCAACAATTGAGTTATATTGAATGAAAAAAAATGTTTTCTTTCTTTTAATTTCCAAAAGACAGCTCACAGATCAGTTTATAAAGACAGAGAGGGAACACAGCCAGCTGGTGCACGTGCACACATGCAGCCACGCACTTTAGAACGTGGAGCTTTAATTCTGATCTATGGCCACATTGTTCTTTTCCAGTAGGGTCAGTGGCCCTAAAGAGGAATTGGATCCTCGCTGAAGGCAACATCTGGTAGGACTGGCTTTAACCTTGGATGCTCTTTGCTCCCTGTCTACCCAATACGTAAAACAATACATCTGGAATCATGGCTTCCAGAGATGATATTATCACGTCCACGACTTCATCTCCTTCAGTTGCCCTCCTATTAGTACTGATACCACTTTGGTTTGCACCCTTATTCCCATATCATTTTATTTTACAGAGATACTATGGTCCCATAACAACTAATTACTACTAATACAACTGCTACACTACAGTTTCTCTCTCACTTTCTCCTTCACACATACACACAGTGAAGACTACAGTTATCACTAGGTATTCTCAGATGTGTATTATTTATCCTTAACAATTCATATAGATATAGGACTATTGTATATGTAATTCTTCATTATCAGCCCTTTATCAAACTATTTATGTTCGTGTTTTAGTCGTGTGACACAACTATTGGAGTAGCAGTGGTCTAAATGTTTTTAATACTAGGAGTATAAAGCAGGAAAATAAAATCAGGGAAAGTTAATGACAATTATGCAGCTGCCATTCTAAGTAACTTTGAACACTGTACTGTACAGTGTGTCAGCTGTAAGCATCACATCTCTAAACTATTCAGTATTAAGTGGATCAATAAATGACAATGTTACCCTGGTATTGTAAAACAGCCAAACCAGCTCATACATCGCATTTACTCGGGAATTCCTCACAAATACTTCACACGAAAGAGTCGGTGCCATGAGCGTCAGTGCAGATTTGTATCAGCATCAGCCTGTGAGGCATCAGGTATGTTACATCAGTGTGAGAAAACCATTCAGCATGTCTTAACATTCTGTGTAAGACTGCACCTCCACTCACACTGCGCCACATACCCCACCATGCCGTCAGACATTCACTGTCAGGAATATGCGTCACCTCCACCTTCAACAATACCTAACTAGAGGAGAATGTACTTCCCAGAGCTTGATGACCTTAGATTAACTCGGGTAAACACTGAGTGACCTTCAGTAAACAAAGCCAATTATTTTGTGAACACAAGACCTGTTAGTATGCATCCTTTAAGAGACCCTGTCTCACTGCAAAGAAATGCACGAGATCAGCTCCCAAAGTGTTACTTTGATGTGACAAAAGATTTGATGAATCAACCTCTCTGCTCATCATTTCAATGCAGTCAAGATGTCAGTCAGATGTTTGTCTAAAAATCAATGGCCCCTGCTAGCAGGCCATCATCACAGGTCGATGTTCAAACTATTAGCCAAACAAGTAGTAATCCAAAGCTAGGCCTGAAAATGTACCTTAACCTGATCTGAAGGACGGCCAGCATGTTGGAAGGTTGTGCAACAATGGAGTGCATCAAAAGTCGATATGGTCAATTACTTCTACAAACCCTAAAAAATAAGGTGAAAGGCGAGCTTGTGACTGAAACAGGGGCATAGTGTTGTTTTAGAGGGTACCATAAAAAGTGACTTACAGCCAGTATTATAGTGCTAATATTAGTCATAAGATCAGACACATAACGTACTGAAACAGAGGCGCTGAAAATTCTACATTTACTGGTTGACTTCAAGTTCTTGCTCTTCATTTGTTTCACTCTCTTGTTGTATGTCATATTTGAGGGGTAATTTACTTCCGGAAGCACAAAACACCATAATATATCTGCAAGGAGCTCAAGAGACTGTTGATCAAATCCATGGGCTCAGTGATTTAGTGTTATGTATTAATGACCAAAGGAGGTTTTCAAAGTGAATTTTTCTTGTTTGCTTTGGTACAAAAATTTTTTATTTTGACAAAAAAAAGAGCACATTACCTGTAGACCCCTTGATGTGTAACATCTGCAAGAGATTGCTCCACTGGACATTTGCAATGTGCTATAGTCCTCCCTAACTTTTAGGGGGTTTTCAGTTCTGTACTAGAAATCTTTCTGGGTGTAAAAACATTTCTCATCACAGGTAGTTCTTTTTCAGCTTTCACCAGAGGATCACAACACCAGCTGGCCTGTTGGAATATAGGGACACTGGGATGGCGCTTCCTCAGAGAAAGACAAACATGTGTATGTATGAGAGTCTGCAAACAAGCATCCCTGACTATCTGTAAACTCAATTAGCATGGCATGAAAGACAAATGGCATGTCTGTGTAATTGTCAAAAGGAATTATGTGCTGAGAACAAGCTGGAGAAATTTCATCTTTGCAAAAGCAATGCTGTCAAACAAATTATGGTTCAACAATAGTCATCCCCTTTTTCTCCTTTCTATGCATATTGAACAAAGCAGAGACAAGGATAAGCATGTTTGTTACACATCATTAACCACTATATCATGTCACATTGCTACTAATACTCTGAGACTAATCTCCTTTCCCCCAATGTCACTGATAAGCTCCCTCTATCTCTTGACTCCTAAGTAAAATCAAATGTACTGTGTGCCTTGAATCCCCACTCATTAGGATATCAAAGTCTTAACAAAGGACACTTATCTCTTCCTAACCAGACCCAGCTAATTGAATCCAGAGCTAGATAGATATTCTAGTGAGTGTGTCAGTGGATTAGTAGAGCCTGTCACCACGGTAACCCATGAGGAGTAGCACTGAAGTTGCTTGCTGGGGTTTGTTGCTTGCAAATGACACTGCAGAGCATTCTCACTCAATATCCGCCTGATAACATGCTCTTCCTGAGGCAAGTGAATCTGTGCTGCGATCCTTTATGTCTCTCAATCTGTGTCAAACAGGAAATGAGAGCAGATGTAAAACATGACTGTTCACTGATCTGAAACCTCGTTGTTTCCAGGCCATTGTCATCTGGCATATCTGATTGAAGCAAAAACTTCTAATTGGAAAAAAGGGAGCTATCAATGGGTTCCTCATATCCTCTTTGTTCTGTTCCCTCCATTGATATTGAAAACCAACCAAACCAAAGCATCCGCCTCTCAGCAGCAATTTCTTGAAGCCTCAGCTTGCTGAAGACCTTGAGATGTGGGGAGAGTAACTTTGACACAAAGTCATGCGGCCTGCTGAGATCAGGACCTTGAAAAATTGGCGTGTTGTGGTGAGACACAACATGACCACTCTCAAAAACTTCTTGGCCCAAGAAGAACAGTGGTTTTGTCTGGGGTGTTGGCCTTAACTAACCTCAACACCAACATATAGTCCGTAGACTGGAGACTGTCAACAAGCTGTGCCATGAAGAAAAGTGTTGTATCCATGTCCTTATTCTTATTTGGTGATTGTCTGCGAAGGCTTTTTGTTTTTGTTTTTTCCCTTTCCTGTTGGTGGTTCTTATTCATTCTGTGACCACCCCAAAACAACTTATCCGTATTTCACAGAGATCAAAGTACAGTGGAAATGTAAAGAACATGTCAGGTTCTTGTCAGAAATTGACAATTTAGATGGCACAAGAAACAATGAATAACCATATCGAATATGCACATGTGAGAATTTCAGAGCAATTTGGGAATATATTGCGTTTTAAACACATGTTTTAAATAACTCCACAATTCATTGCAGTTTGATTCTGGATCCCTGACTGTTCAGACAAATCTACAAATCACAAAAACAACAGAGTTGATCAGTAATGCACTGATCTTTGTCATTCTCTCTTTTCCCAGCATTTCCTTTCTCATGAACTCTAACAGTGTCAACTCTTGCTTTTCCCTGGAGCATCTTCCACTTCTTCCTGTTTCTACTTTGTCTTGTGAAAAATATGATTTTGTATGCTCACAGAAGGGGTTGCAACACAGGAACACGTGCTGGACAAGGCAATCCCTCGCTGGATTTCATCTAAGTGCTAGCAAGCGCTTGAAAGTGAAAGTGTATCTTGGGAACGTTCTTGCAAGCTGAATCTAGAGGTTTAGAGGGGGTGTGCAGGATAAGGGGGATTTGTAGAACTGTGTTTAAAACTGTTCTTCTCTTTTCAAACATACAACAAAACAAAGAATTTTTTTGTTAAAAGTTAGTGCATGCTTGTTATGGCTGCACATACAAGCTGAGTGCTTTCAGTGATTCCTCGTTAAATACTATCTACAATCAGCTGACATGCTGAGCCACCAGGTGCAACAACAAGTAGGCAACAATTCTCTCTGTACTGATCTGGATATAAGCAAAATAAATGAAAAGGTTGTGGAGGTGATTTCAGATTTTGAAATGAGCCAGGTGGAGCTGGAGTGCTTCCAAACAGGTGCTGCTGAGCTGTCATCTCAACAGGAGGCTGTAGGCAAGGCAGACAGTGTGTGTGTGTCTGTGTGTGGTGGGTGCTGGAAGGAGGTTTTTATGGTTATTGTATTATCTTATCCTCCTGGGAACTGGTCCTGATCTGCTGCTTCCTGCTTTGGGGGAAGAGATGGGCCAGAATTGGAGAGATAATGTTGTCTAGCCAAAATGACTGTGTTACTTTGTGCATTTAGAAAGAAAACAGCATTGGTCTGTGGCAGATTTTCCCCTCATTTCTCTTCATTTCATGTGATCACACATGCTTTATCAGCTGCTACTGTGAAAGAGCAATGACATGCAACTACAATTCATATCTAGAGTCATAGTGGGACACTGAACCTGATATTTGTGTTGTTTTTTTAAAAATAGAACAAGCATACGCTGGAGGAGCTCAACTGCATACAGTGCCTTGAAAAAGTATTCAAACCCCTTGATCTTTTGCACATTTTTGTTGTGTTACAACCACAAACAATATATTTTATTGGGATTTTATGTGATAGACCAACACAAAGTAGTGTATAATTGTGAACTATTAGGAAAATGATATGTGGTATTCAAAGTTTTTTTTTACAAATAAAAATCTGAAAGTATGGCCTGCATTTATATTCAGCCAGTCAATACTTTCTCTAACCACCTTTTGGGGCATGTCTTTACCAGCTTTGCACATCTACAGACTGCTCAGATTCAGAACAGGAGTTAAATGGACTGGTTCTTATGTAGCGCTTTTCTACTCTGAGCACTAAAAGTGCTTTACACAACTTGTACATTCACCCATTCACACAAGTACTTTTGTCTACGCTGTTTCTAAGTGCTTCCTATCTAACATTCACACTCTGATGAATGCATCGGAGACCAACATGGGGTTAGTATCTTGCCCAAGGATACTTGGCATGCAGACTGGAATCAACACACTTCAACTGAGATCAAACCACCAACCTTCAGGTTAGTAGGTGACCTGCTCTACCACCTGACCTACAGTTAGAGGTGTCAAGCAAAGCCAGAATCGGCCCGCCAAAGATTCTAAATGGCCCAATGAACATCTTTGGAAAATGTGAAGGAGGACAGAAATTTTTGAGTTTTAACTGCATTTCCATGCATTTTACACCTTTTCCTATTTATAAAGACCTCTTCTATGGCAATTCATATAACACCACAGTAAATATTTAAAAGATATAATAGATATAAAATACATATGAAGTTGATTGTGTATATTTGGGTCATAAACTAAAGTACTGGAGAAGTACTTTCACCCACTGATGGTACACGATGAATATATTGCACTCAAAAGCAAGTATTAATCTGCTATTGACTTGAAAAGTTAAGGAACCAACAAAGTCAACAGGACACTTCCTCTGGGCATCATTAATGTACATACAGAACTTCACTGAAATATATCTAATAGTTCAGAATGAAGCTGGATCCAAATGCCAGACGGACTTACATACCAACACTACAAGCATTTAGCTTAAGTGTCATTTCCTCAGGGTTTCTGTGTCTTTTCCATTTTGACATGCCAAGTTTTTTTCAAAGTCAGTAAAAACTTTTTACAATATTTGGTCTGTTATTTTTTAATTTTCTGGTGAATTTAATATGGTTTTTTTTTTATGTACAATTTGAATCTGAAAGTAAAACGAAGGATAAGAGAATCCAGTGTGGCAAAAAATAAGATTGCCACAGTGCGTGTTGGCAGAAGTTAATCTGGACAGGAAAGACACACGCTCAAACACACACACAGACACACACACACACTTCAAAGCTAGGAGGGAGGTCATGCAGTGATGTAGTCTGCGGTGTCTGAAACACAGTGACAGGTATGGATGGGGGTTGTATCAAGTGTGCAGGTGGGATTCTGAGGAACCCAAGCTAGCCAGTGAAGGAGACTTCAGAGGAGAAGGCTTAAAGAAGAATTTCAACATTGACAGCTTCCCAATAACACACACACACACACACACACACACGCGCGCACAGACATGTGATAAACACAAATGTTATGCTTGCCTTTGAGGTTTAACAAGGTTCTTTTGCTGCCATCACAATCAAACATTAACAATAACTCTAAGTGCTGGGATTGTCTTTGTGGTGCATGTTATTTCGTCTGCTAGGACACACACCCGCGCGCGCATGCACACATATACACACACACGCACACACAATAAATCTAGGTGACATGGTTGTCTTGGTGGAATATCTTATTTCACCTGTTAGCGCACACATAGCTTCAATTGTTCCGTTTTCCTTTATGGCATATCTTATTTCATCTGCTAGCACATACAGAGAGACACACAAACACGCACACACCAAGAGATGTCTTAGAGGCGTATGGTAGTATTTCATCTACAACCATAATGCCCAAGCACACATATATAGTCCAGAAGCTATGGCAGTCTTTGAGATACACCTCAAAAGAACAAAAAAAAAAAAAGAAGTGTTTTGGGGGAGTCTGGCATTGAGAATGGCAGTCTGTAATCTCAGCTAGCATCACAGTCACTTCAAACTGACACTAGACAAGTCTGTTAGAAGAAGCAGTGCTCAGACTGAAACTCCAGAGGCAAGATATTCAGTAACATTGTACGCAAATGCACCTACGTACAGGTAAACACACGATAACTATAAAGTAGTGGGAAAGCTGTCCCAGTTTCCTTTTAGGTTTTTAAGCTTTACCTTAAAAATATATTCAGATTTTCTGAAAGTTGCAAAACATCTGGAGTTAAAATAGACACAGCCACACAGTGTGTGTCACAAATCTCCTAAACACACTCTAAATCCAAACATAAGACCATAAAGTGAATTTGCCTTCTACATTTATCATAGCTGAATGCATTGGCTGCAGAGCAACAGCAGTTTACATTTCTCCCCTCCTTTCCTCCTGCACTGATAACAGAGCGATTAGGAGGTTATCTTTCAGCCAGATCTAACTTGAACACTGCTCACTTCTAGTTGCGTCTGTTATGTGTGAGTCCAGACAGACCTCAGACGAGGTCCTCCTGACAGCCAAGTTATTCCTGTCGTTTCCTGCTGGGAAGGGCCTCCACCTTGCAACATCAAAGCAGAGCAAAGCTCCTGTATCGCCTTGGGAAAGTCACTGAAGCTAATCCTCCAGCTTCCAGACGCACGCATTATAAAACTTAGATACAGACTGATACTGAAAGACACACACAACCAGTTCCACATTACCAGCAAGTCTTTATTGTTCAGTGGTGTTAGTAGCAGATGAAGGTAGCGGGATGATGGAGCAGCACAATAAGCAGCAGCGACCCAAAAAGTTTTACAGTAGTTGGCTTTGGGAAAGCTTTTTTCCCGTAATAAACACATTGTAGAAATAAGCCCTTAAGACATGCTGTGTTACAAAATACTGATGGGCCCAGACGCAGGAAAATTCTGTTGGGGTTTATTTGCCTTTAAAATGACAAAGAAGAGAGAATTATGCTAGCCTCTACAAGCCAGGGACAAATGCCTCATTGATTCAATCTAAAATACTAAGTTGCAATACGAGCAACTAAAAGTAAGACTGACATATCCGTCTGTAATCATTGAATAGTCATATCAAGTGGAACTGCTGAAGAAAAACACGTGGTAACAAAGGAAAAGGAGAGAGAAGCAAAGAAAGTGCCTTTTTCATTAGAGCAACGAGCAGAGGCGGATATAAGAGACAAGAGTGCAATTTCAACAGAAATAAAAACATGAAAGCAGTACATTAAACAGCAGACTTCTCCAGCCATGCAGTAACTTAGAACAAAATAGGCTGCTATTACCATGATGAAATGCTGAGCTTGTGAATCCCATAAGCATGTGCAAATATCAAACCACCAAACAGCACAGATATTGAGAAGGGGGAAAAATGAGCTTAATTATACATTTTATCCCTCACTGAGACAGTTTTAGGGAGTGTTTTGTTGCCGCAGCCTTGCTGGCCAGAATAAAGCCCAGGTCTTAGCGACTACTGCATCTTGAGACTGCCGGTCAGTATTTGTTCAATGATATAAACCGAAAACGATAAAACTGGAAAGCTTATACTAAACTCCCTGAATTTCAATACATTACCTGAAACTAAACAGAGGAGTGACACAGAAAACTCTAAAAGCAATCATCAGTGACCTGCATTTTAATGGGTCCATTAACATTCTTATTTTCCACTAACGGGGAATAGAGCTTCTGTTCATTTTTCCACCTTTGTTCCCCCATCACCATCAAGTTCAGCTTCACGGCTGAATCTTTTCTTTCCCTTCAGGATTAGGGGGCAATTGCTTACAACCTGGATCATATTTTTGTAGATGCAGATGGCCACCAGTGTCATTGTCTGCTTCTTGCTCCATCTTTTTAGCAATGTTGTGGTCTATTCAGTGAACGTCGTGAGTGAAATATAACTATTAACAGACATCAAGGCCGTATTTTATTAAAGCAGAAATATCCCATTTAATGTCAGATAAGGTCAATGCACTTTTAAAGCAAGTATTTTAAGGCCCGACTTCTTCATTTTCACATTACAGCCTCGTGTGTGAATATTACACTGTTGTTAGAATCGATGAATAATCCTTTCTGTATAACAGCTATTTGTTTTCTGTTTGGTTTTGTTCTCTTATGATTGTATGCCATTTTGTCATTTATTTCGGCTGAGTTTTTTCACTTTAAGCTGTTACTGAAAAAAAAAAATCTCTGCAATCTACCCTTGGTTATTGAGAAGTGAACTGAGCTGTGAAGTGGATCAGCTCTAATCAGAGAGCCAAGAAAAAAGTTGATCTCTATCCATGCAAAATAACTGCTAACTGGAAATCAAAGTCCTCTCTACATTCCCACTATAAAAACTGACCACTGAAACAATTATGACCGCATCTAAATTGGCCCCACTGCACCCTCTCTAAAAACACAATCCATCAAGAAATGTGAGGGAGAGCTGCGGTCTGCGTTTCCTCACAACTTAATGAAATGCCTGGATACAGTCAAACAGCTCCAGCTACTCAAGGAAAAAAAAATCCAAAAAAAAATCAGAAAAGGCTATCAAACTGAGGTCACTTTGCTTTATGCAATCTCCCCACATTAGTGACGTTTCTTCACAGATGCCAAAACGTTTTCCAAAATATTTCAATTAAAACTGCACAAATCAATACCCTTGTCTCCTTCTAATTTTACAAGAGGCCTGCAGAAAAACTCCCTCTGCATTCTTGCACAGTCAAGAGTCAGCAGTTGTCCAAATATGTTTAACCTTATCAGCTTAAGGATATGGACTCCAAAGTTTTTAATCACTGATATTGTCTGGGGCGCTCTTGGTGTGTGAATTTTTATAATCTAATAATAATAAACATAAAAATGTCCTTTAAACTAATAGCAACATAAGTTCCATGGAAGCTGATACATGGCATGTATCTGATATAATACAGCCATGCAAGCAGGGACAGTGGTGACTACAATATAAACAATGGCAATGTGTTGATGTTTAGTTAAAAAAAAAAAAAAAGTCAGCATG
>VVHJ01010507.1:12159-27726 GCA_015107715.1 Tylochromis polylepis
AGGACAAGGAGGGGGGGGGGGGGGGGGGGGGACCCACAACCTTCCTACCCTTGTAAATTCCTTAGCTGCTCTTTTGAATGATTCATGTATAGCAGACAGTTTCCTTTAAAAGCATTAAACAAACATTTTGAATGAAACTCATTAAAATTCACACCTGAGAGCTGCAGTTCAACCAAAGCCATCCACTGTTAGCTACTCCAGGTGGGTTTTGTGGCTGTAATTTTGAGCTGTTAATTAAATAAGAGGATTCAGTTACTCAGGTGTTTTATTCTTAGAATAGGTTTAAACTGGGTGAATGAAAAAAATACATTCAGTACCTTGCACAACATCGTGTCTGAGTGAAGTAGCTAAAATTTCTGTTGTCTAAAATGGCTTTTTGTGTACGCAAAGTTACTACATATTTTTCCATTGTGGAGATCCCTTCTCCACAGTAACAGGAGCCTTGTTGTTTCTGGAGAGGTTTTTTTTTTAGCATCCACCCTGAGGTGTGTTCCTGTTCTGCTGACCAAGCAGATTTCCGAAAAGTTGCTCTTCCTGCTGCTGAAGAAATGAACTGAGGCCAAGACGCTGAGCTTAACAGTTGCAGGGTTATTGTACAGAAAAGAAAACGCCTGTTTCAGTCAACAGCCTGCCAAGTGCATCTAGATGACTGAAGCAAGGAGTTACAAATAGAGACAGCTGAGGGGCACAGTGTGAAACAAGGCAGGTGATTTCTGTTACAATCAAACAAGAGGACTGGGCACCCAAAATCAAACCAGACTCAGTTTTTTCTGCTTCAACTTTTAGTTTTTAGTGATTTGATAAAGAACTTGAGCAAATTCAGTCTGACATTGTGATAATGCTTGAATGTGTCGCTGGAGCTACGGCAAGTAAAATAAGTATTCAACACGTCACCAGTTTCCTAAGGAAATGTATTTCTAAAGGTCTCATAATTACCATTTAACAATATAAACCCGAGGCTACAGCATGAACAGGATGAGCCTGACAGGTGCTTGCAAAGAGCCGAAGTTGTGTTAACAGTGTAATGCAGTTGTTTCTGTTCTCGAGCAGTCTCCACTTTACCATCGCGCTGTCATCCTTTTGTGTAATAAAAATAAAAGTAATGTCCATATCCACGCTACAGACTGCGCTGCTATTTTCCTCCTCCTACACACAAACTGAAATCAGCTAAACATAACAAGACTGCAAGAACTGATAAGTGGGATTAATAGGTAGGCAAACAAACGATTCCAAGGAATTGGACAACTGGGAACTGGTTCTCTACAAGAACTGGTTCTTGATTCCCATCCCTGATACTAGCTGAGAGCTTCCTTGTTTGGGATGATTGTCCTTCTGAAAAGGTCCACCCTCGTTTCATCGTCATCATCCTGGTAGACGCCAGCAGATTTTTTATCAAGAATGCCCCGGTACATTTTTCTATTCCACCTTCCTTCAATTAAATAAAGCATGCCAGTGCCGTATGCTGAAAACAGCCCCACACCATGACGTTCCCACCTCCAAACTTCACCGTTACAAGTGAAGTTATTGTTTTGTTGGTGTTTTGGGGGATGATATCCAGTGCCCTTTTTTCTCCAAACATGGTGTATATTATGGCATCCAGAGAGTTTAATGTTGGTCTCATCTGACCAGATTATATTCTCCCAGTATTTCACAGGCTTGTCTAAATGTTGTTTGGCAAACTTTAAACATGCTTCGACATGCTTATTCTTCAGCAATGGAGTCTTGTGTGGTGAGCGAGCACACAGGCCATGGCGGTTGAATGCATTAGTTATTGTTGTCTTTGAAACAATTGTACCTGCTGATTTCAGGTCTTTCTGTAGCTCCCCACAAGTGTTCCTTGGCTCTTGGATAACTCTTCTGTTAACTCCTTTCATTCTTCTTGCTAGGAGCACCTGGTTGTGGTCCTCACAGTGAAATGATGTTCTTTCCACCTCCAGATTATGGCCCCAACAGTGCTCACTAAAACCTTCAGTAGTTTAGAAATTCTCTTGTAACCAGTGCCATCAGAATGTTTCGCAAAAACAAGGCTGCAAAGGTCTTGGGAAAACTCAGAGACTTTATCCATCACCCAATGAGACCTTTTTATAGGCCAGTCAGTTGGGACTGAAGCAGCTGATTTTAATTGGCAAAAAGTGGCAGCATTGCTTTCTAATTACTGATAGATTTTAGCTGGTGTCATGACTTTCCATGCTTTGCTGCACCTCCCTTTCTTCATGTGTTCAACAGCGCCTTTAGAAATATATTTACTTCGAAAATTAGTGACGTGTTCAGTACTTATTTTACCCACTGTAATTCTCTTTTTAGCAGCGTTGACTGAACAGTTTCTAAAGTAATTAACTAATTAGGAGTACAGGAGTACACCCTCATTCACACAAAAGTTGAGAAGCTTCATGAAATGTTACAGAAACAGAAGACAAATATAATTGAATTCATTTATATTTATTTATTTATTATTATTTTAACAGTTTACACAATATGTGTTTGTAAAAACATCTTCTGTGCTCAGATTATGCCAAAACAATCATCTTCAATTATGCTTGGCATTTCAACACTTGCTGTTGAGTTTCATTACAGTCAGTGTATCCAGTATTTCCTAGGCTTAACTTTAGAGGGTTTCCTAGTTCACAGCTTTGTATCTTGCTTGGTTTTCCACTACAGTATGGAAGTGCAACATTAAATTACCATTTAAATACATTCCTGTACTGAATCATTTCATTGTCAGTGTAGAATACATACAGCATTAATGTTTGACATCTGCTGTGGGGTTTTCTCAAACCGTAACATGGAGTTTAACAGGGAGTATCGGACAGTGGATGGGGCTTTTGAAGTGCTGCCAATATCAGCTGCAGCATATTTCAGGATAGCTACTGTTAATTAAAAGTGTGTGCTGGAGTGAAAGGACTGCGACAGCTTTTGTTATAGTACCACATTCCTTGTTCTGGGAATGTGTATGTATGCTCGCATGTTTGCTTTTTGAGTAAAGGCAGTTAATATTCGCAGAGTGTGATCAACTGTATAAATTCTGCTGGCATGGAACATATAAAAGAAAAAGTTTTTCTTTTAAGTCAGAACTAGAAAGATCAGAAGCTTTCAGACGAACTCAAAATATAAGAAGACATATACATACAAACGTGTACATTCAAAAATGCACTCACACCTGGAGATGGAGAGAGTAAAAAGAGAGTTGTGGCAGGATGTTGAGAACTATACTTACGTGCTTCCTGTAGATGTAAACATACAGTATGTGTCTGCCACTTTGATTTAAACGTCAAGCAATGACAGGGTGTTCACACGAGCTTTTGATCTACATCACTGCACACTCAGAACATTTTGCGATATGGCAACACACTATGCAAATACTAATGCAAATTCTCCATGTAGATATGAATAAATTTTTTTTTTTTTTTTACTGTACATGTTGTTAAATGAAACAGTTTAACAGTTTAATTAAGTTTAGGCATATAAAACTACATACAATAAATATTTTCTTGTTAATTACTTATACAAGGATTAGCCTCAAGCACCCTCACCCTAAAATATTTACCTTTTTCTCTTGATTAGACAATGATTAGTCTATAGTTCCGCCTCAAGAAGCTCTCAAGTGAATATTTCAAACAGAGTTGTTGTTGTCAAATAACTCGGTAAGAAGCAAAGTTAAGTAACATCAGACTTGTCAACCAACTCATGGAGCATTGGGTTGTTTTTATATATACAACAACATATTCTGGTAAGAACAAGGAGTTTCAAATTCAAATTTTATTTGTCACATACACAATCATACATAGTACGACATGCAGTGAAATGCTTGTTGCTGTGCGATGCCTGACCATAAAAAACTAAACATAGACATAAAAGTAAACATAAAACTAAACTAGCAAAAATTTACAAATTTAGCATTTAAAAATTTACAGTAAGAACATTTTTTTTACAGAGAAAGAGGAAATAAGAGTTACATGATAGATTAAAAAAAATGTTTGCTTTTGTTTGCAATAACTGCTTGATAATCAGAGTTTTTGTTACATTTTAGTGCAGCCACATGTGTATTCTATGAAGCATAAATGTCATTAACTAAAATATTTCTTCTTGTCTCTGTTCTTTCTGTTCCAGAGGGCACCTAGACCAGTTGTGCTCCTGCCGAACATACTGCCTCATATCCACCAAGAGCCTGTCACCCTGATCTGTGTGGGCCTCCTGCTCATACTGATTGGGCGGTGGTTTTACTTGCAAGGAAATACGAACAACCAGGACCACTCTCAGGTTTAGAATGAGAGTGGTAGACCTAAAAACCCGGCAGACGTAGCATTTTTTTACTAACTGTTTTTGGATCTACTTTTTTGATTTGGGGGACCTCATTTTTAGCCTTTATTCTCTCGTTTTCCATTCACGAAAACGACTCCTGTTGTCTCCTGGAACTCTAATACTTTTTTGTGTTTGCACCACTGTTTTTCCGTCATGGCCTCAAAGCCTTTGTGATGCTACCAAAGAGGCAAGATTTTGCACTCCTTTGTGGGCAGGGGCAGTCGCAATACCTTAATATGCCTCTGCAAAATGACGCCTGTGGAAATTCAAATGTGCCTTGAACAGTTTCTCGTTTACTTAGCTAGCTTAACTTAACTACTCTTTTCTTTTTGTACAAAGATTATGTGCTCCCCAGGTCAAAATATCTCCATACCCAGGGCTGTTTATTTACCTGGACCAAGTTTGGAAACTCCCTCTATGTCTTTTCCTTTGGATGACTTTGGTTTGGAATTGCACTTGCATCACATTCAACACCATCATGCAGCAGACTCATGACCTCTGCAGAAACCAGCCGGACCAGACTTTCATCAGTATCCAACTTTTTTTTAAAATACTTGTCTCCTGGCAAAATGATGGCACGCCAGCATTTTAGAACTCAAATGAATTGGTTATTATGTTTTTCTTGCATTTGTAATCTGGATTATTATCCTTTCAAAGGTACTATATATATATATATATATATATATATATATATATATATATATATATATCAGGAGACATCTGTATGAATCTTCATTTGTTTTCTAAACATATATAGCATACAAATTTGTTGTCTTCTAAAACTGCAAAATTGATGTTTTATCACTGTGTTTCATGACTACTTTAACAGCAATTGGTACACAATATACAGCACAACCTGATAATGAACTGAGCCTGCCCAAGTAGATTTTACCATCTGCGTCTTTTAAACTTCATCAAAAAACCCTTAATAATAACACAAGATGATATTGAACGAACTTCCTGCAGTAGTAAATACAAGTCTTCCAGTCTCCACTAGAGAACTCAAAATGGGTTATACCACCAAATACTATTTGTGTACATGGCTTCCAAAAGGCAATAGCAATTTTCTTCTTTGCTCATTTTGTACTCAGCATTAAAGCAAAGAAAAAGAGTGTGTTAATAACCAAAAGCTGGAGGTGAATGTTCCATTTTTGTTCCGTAACAAAATTGGAGGAATTGTTACTAAATTGAAATCCAGTTAGCAGAGTGGTGTTGATGAACAAAGTGAACAACAAAACTATTAAATAGTGTCATTTCATAATGTCTTGTTTATGCATTATGCAACTTTTAAATTTACAAACTGTAATTTGTTAATTTTTTTTTTTTTTATAAATAATCAACCATTACTGTCTTCCACCTTCTTCGTTAAGCATCTGGTTTTGCCATTAGCAGGCAGAGTGAATGCAGCTGGCAAGCAATGGTTTCTTAACAAGGTCACGATATCCGTATATTAGCACAGTGATTCAGACCTGGCCAAGTCTCCTTACGCTTGCCAGGTCATTAAATAGTTAGCTTGAGTTTTGGACAGACACCAAACATTGAATAGTGTGAGTCAAAGACTCTTAAATAACTAAGTGATTAGCGAACAGCAGAAGTAGAGGCTTCAGATTAAAAACATTTATTTGTATCTTTGAGCTCTTTATGCCAATGAAAACTTGTTCTGCTCTAATGTAAGGAATCATCAAAATGATCCTTTAAAAAAATAGATATTGGGCTATGTTACGAAAGTAACTGTTACCACTTAATCCTGATTAAATCTGAAGTAAATACAAACAACTGAGTACACTGAGAGAGGCGGCTTTTCATCCAAAAAGTTCTCTTCTTGTCTGTATGTACAAATATCAGAATTTACTGTCAGTTGAATGTTGCAGTTAAATATACATCAGTCCATTTTGTTGACTATGAACATTGTTAGATATCTGAATATAATGTGGTGGAAAATGATTACGCAAGAATACATTTGACCGAAGCAGTTTATAATAGCAAAAGTGCATGCTTCTACTAGGAAAGTTGAAGGAATCAACTGTGCACTACAGTTTGTTGGAGGTGGGAAACCAAATCAACCAATACTTCTTATGACATGATTCATGAAAATTGGGGGGAAAAAGACACAAAGGTAGAATTCATGATCTGTTTAATGGACTTTTTTGAGAACAGTCACAACATCCCCCACCTCCTTTAAAGCATGGTGCACAGCCAACTCCTTGAATTTTTCTGACGAACTTTACCAAGCAAGCAGACTGACTAGGTTTGGATCTGTCATGCTTTGCTCTTTGAGCCACGGTGTAGTAAGCATTAAACACTGTATTTCAAAGGTCCAATGTTAACACTGACCAGTTATATTTGTGTACAACTCATGTTTTCCATGTTGGTTTGAATGGTACAAGTTGAATATTCCCAAATTCAGTGACATAATATATGTTAACTTGATCGGTACCAATAAAAATAAAATCACATTGGCGAGTGTGCATGTTTGTTTAAGCGTGACACAAACAAAAATAGGGAAGTATTTTTTATGTCTCTGTTAACAACCTTGGAGATGTACTGTGCTATTATGTGTGATACATGTGTTTGATTTAAACTTCAAAAACAAAGTAGTTCAATCACTGTTGACGACTCCCTGTGAGGTTAGCCCAAAAGTTTGTTGTACCACAGCAATAATCAAATGTATGTTTGCACAGTTGTGTCAACACCACTGAAAATCACTGATACATTAATGTGCTGGCATTTATCACTGCTACATTAAGAATTTCAGCTACTCTGTCAACTGTGTAATCTTACATTTTTATAGTTATTCATGAGCTGCAATTGATCATTTTCAAGTTTCCTCCTATGATATGATGAGATGGTTTCAGACTGTTCACTAATTGAAGGCTTTGCAGGCGTTATCTAAAGATATTTAGGATTACTTGTAGTGGATAAAGTCATTATAATAATTTGTACTTGTATTGTTAAAAATCCACTTCTGACAGCAGTGTCATATAGATTATATTTGTCATAAAGACATCCCAGTACACATCTGGCTTATTGGTATTATGGATTACTGGGAACATACCACAATGAGATTAAAATAAAAAATCACAACAAAGAGACATTAATGGCCATAAAAATAATATATATATAAAAAATACAAAGAGACTTAACATAACCACAGACAACCACAAAGAGCTCTTACCAATGTATTGTTTATTTCCAAGAACCACATTTGTCCCCTTCTGTTAGCAAAACTGCCACATTGCAAACCTTGAAACCTAAACAGAAAATGCAAACGCTGTATCACACTACTTTCTGTTTCTGGTCGTATTTCCTCATTGTTCTATCTTTTCCTGTTGGAGTAATGTATTGCATACCATGTAACCTTTCAGATTTGTTTCTGTTTGGAATTGCACACGTTCCAGGTCTGTGTCCATGTGCACCAAACCTAAATGCTTTTGCTTTGTCTCTGCTGTGACACTGAGATCGCTGTAACTGCGTGTTGATTTTTGATATCGTGCCATGTGAAACCTACAACCTCATTTTGAAGTACTGTATTACAGCTGGAGTGTGAGAGGAGAGCATGGCAGGGAGGAAACTGAAAGATGAATTAACGGCTTCTGAAACTGATATGGAAACCTGGTAATGTGCAGATTCTTCGCCTATCATTTGTAGGTGTTAGAGCACAGAAACACTTGTATTACATTCAGGGTTTTACTGACTCGCTTCAACACTGCTTGGGCTGCGTTCGCATACTGTGCTGTGCTCTTTGGGCTTTTAAGATAACAACTATTATCTACATATAGTTATGTGAAAAAGCAAGTTGCAAATTGTTGGCTTTTTTGGCATATCTACAGTGCCGATTGATAAAGGTGGTCAACATGACAAGAAACATTAGATTTGTAAAGTTGTAAGATTTTTTTAAGGGTTTTCCAGAACTTGCTGCATGTTCCTAATCCCCCCCATAACTTTTAAATGGGATAATATTTGGGCCTCCTTTCATGGCTAATCAAATCCATAACCCTCAATATGTTCTTTTTGAGCCTTTCCTTAGTAGACTGGCAAAATTGATGGCACGTTTGGGCTGCTGAAAGGTAAACATATTTGCAGCTGAATCAAAGACTAGACAGGCAGGCTAGACAATAACCTAGGTGGGAAATCAACAGCAAAATTAATATCCACTGTTTCTGTTTGTTCACTTGTCACTTGAGTTTTGTTTTCTTTAGGAACAGCAAAGGCTTTTTTATGAATGAATAAATACAATTCAAGTCCAGTTTATGGAGATGTATGGTGATGCATTTACGTTGATCCCAACAATTATAGGCGCTACCTTCAGAGTTTGCGATTAAAACTTTTAGATTTATGAAAACTTCAGTTTGCATCAGTTTGCCTTTGCTCGGAATTTAAGGTGGCTGTAAACCCTGATTGAAACGTTATAGTTTTTGAAGGTGTGACAAACATTTAGTTTTTCCATGCAATTATTTATATGGAAAAATTACATACTAGAATAGAATAGAATAATCCTTTAATTGTCCCACAAGGGGAAATTTGGTTGTAACAGCAGCCAGAAAGACACATATACAAACAAATAGGACACAGAACAGAAACATACACAATTTTTTACATATTTACATCAAGGACAAGGACATACTACATTTATCTATAAGCATTTTATTAAATGTTTAACAGATATGCCAAAAGAAGCCAGACAATCAAGGTTTGAAAGTTTTTGTCATGACTCTTCTCATGACAGGAAAATAAAATTTAAAAAAAATCTGTGGAATTGTTAAAAAGATAAAACACACAGTATAGTGGACCCAGAGACTTAGTGGCTTATTTTGCTTTTGCTACAAGCGCTGTACAAAAATGCATCTCTTGGATGGAGCTTGTCTGTACAAGAACTGAGACAAACAAATCCAAATGACCCAGTAAAATTGTAGCAAATTTGTCTTTTGTTAATATTGTAATTGTACACTGAATATATTGTAATTATAATGTTTAAATTGCTTCAATTTTAAATAAAGCTTTTTACATTCAGTTTAATCAAAAAATAAGCGTAGTGTGATTATTTGTCAATAGAAACCATTTTTTAATTCTAATTTGCATATGTTTGGTTATAGAATGTTTTGTTTATTTAAGTAAAATTTAGTTGTTAATACTTCTGTTCTTCTATGTACAACTGTGAATGTGTAACAGATGTGAAGGTCAGACTCTTTGTTTAAGGCAGTCAAGTGTACATTTTCTTTTTTAAACTACGATCCATTTATTACAGAATTCCCCCCCTTTTCCCCCCCAGTAGCCCATTTGCGTTCAGCTGAATTTTATGCCTAAAGACTATGACTTTGGGAAATTCTTGTTTGCCAATCTCAGCTGAAGGCTTTTATATCACATCCACACACATACAATATGCTCACTTTATTTGCAAGTATTAGTGAAACATCTAAGTGAAGCATATGAAATCTGTTTATGTACACCTTTCACAAAAGACATTATAAAAAGCAACCAAAAATATTTTACTTTTTTTAATCAAATATCAGATTGTTTATTGGTGTAAAACCTTAAAAAATTAAATAAAGAAAGTTGTTTCCCTTTAGCTGAATTTGAATATATATTTTTTTCCTTTTGTGTGTGTGTGTGTGCATGTGTGTGTGCATGCGTGTGTGTGCATGTGCTCATCTGCAGTACACGGAAAGTACGGTGCCTTCCACAACTTGGCAAAAGCACATGCTCAGATAATTATATGTCTTCCACAGTCAGACTCACCTACACAACTCATTAACACGCATACACTTGGTCACACACACAAATGGCTTCTGCACACCTGCAGGCACACACACAGACACCAACACAAACACATTCATACACGTGTGTGAGTCAGAACTGTAGTCCAGCCGGGGTGGATTCCTCCATCTGTAGAGAAAGAGAGAAGTAACAGTTTTAACCCCTAGTGGTTTGAAAGTAAGAGAACAAAAGGTGTCTAAAATGACTTTCATATAGCAGGTTTGTGTTCCTTAAAGTTCAACTTAAATGAAACTGTATGACTGTTTTCTGCTTCTGCATACAGATCTGCTTTGTAAACATCATTCAGTATTATATGGTGTGCACTCTTTGGAAGTTCAACATGCACTTCAGTTGCACTAATGTGCAATGTACAGCTCAATGAATTGTCATAATTGTAGGGTATGTATTTTTAGTGTTTTTGTCTGTTTCATAATCAGTACCATAGGCTTCTGTTCTTTCAAGAAATTATTTATCCTAAATGTTTTACATAGATCCTTAAAGCCTAATCCACAGCCATGACACATGTTGATTGTATTGCATCTACTCTTTCCTTTTCTAAGAACACCAATGCCCCTATTCAGGATCAGGACAGGTCAGACTTAACTTATCAACAAAGTCTTTATTGTTTTTTTTGTTTCTAAAAGAAAAGAATGGATTAGCTCCTCAGAGTATAAAGTGGTAAAAGAATGCGTCACTTTTTGTAACGCTAGTTTCAGTTGTTTTAACAAGGAAGTAGCATTTTGTGTATAGCAGTTGACCTGACAAAAGTGCTATCAGTTAGCATCAGTATGAAGCTACACTGTCTGAAGATAATTATTTAGGCTGTGCCAACAGTGATTCAGCATAGTCAGATTAATAGTTCAAGTAGCAACTGGTTTGTGGGAAAACAAGTGTGCTTTTGTTTCTGAAATTTGGATTATGCACTACTAAAGTCCAAGTATCAACAGCCATGATTCATTATCTCTTTATGCCTCATCTCAGTTTAATAAGCTGGATCAGGGACTTTCAGCGTTACATGACATACTCTTAAAAATGTTTGCATAATCAAGGAACCATACTGCAATTTTGGTGCATTTGCAGTCATTCAACCAACAGTTTGCTGACATTTCCAAAGTACTTATGGCCAATTGTCAGAAATTCCTGCTAATAAGAAGCAATTTCAGCAATAAAAACGTAACACTAAATGTGAAAAAGTATTTTGATTATGATTTTTGGCAACAGTGGCATTCATGCTGGGCACACTATGATTATATAGGAAGTACTTATAAACATGGTTTGTGGTTTCACTCCTTCAGACTACCACTACCTACTGTGTAAAACACAGCAGGAACCAGGTGTGCACATAGTTTCCTTACTGCTGCTTTTCACACTTACAACTAGTGTAACAGAGTTCTTTCTGTATTAGGGCCAAGAGGAGACATATTCAGGATGCTGTGGTCAGAGACCTCCAGTCTGTTCTCTTCCTCTATTCAGTGTTGTTTGTGTGAAAAGTGAACCACAGGGGGAAAAAAATTGTCCTGCATTTAAGGGGCAAGCATACAAGTATTATCGACAAAGAGCATACGTAAAAGTACTCACAGCTAACTGATGTAAAACTTTGGCTTACCTATGATAAAAATAATAATTATAATTTTTTATATTAAGTATAGAGTAGAAAATGACTATAGTTCCACAAGTGCAAAACAATGTATACACTCAAGTAGAACAAAAATGAAAGCTTTACTTGCAGTTGTCAGTTTATAAAAACAGATGTTCCAGTAAATCATAATGTTAAGAAGAAAAAGTGAACTTGCTAACTCTAGTGAGTTTCTGCTGAATTAGACACTTAGTGGAAGAGCCATAAAGTTTTCACATCAACACCTATAATACTACTACTGATAATAATAATAATAATAATGTACATTTAGGACTTTAGAATTTCTCTTCTATTTGGCAATAGTTGAATCTGATAAGTTTAAAAAAATAAGCTTAATCTTTGAATAGAAAGTCCATCCATCCATCCATCCATTCTCTACCGCTTATCCTTTTCAGGGTCGCGGGGGGGCTGGAGCCTATCCCAGCTATCTTAGGGCAAGAGGCAGGGTACACCCTGGACAGGTCGCCAGTCTGTTGCAGGGCTAACATATACAGACAGACAACCATTCGCACTCACATTCACACCTATGGGCAATTTAGAGTGTTGAATAGAAAGTAATTTTTAAAAATGTAAAATAAAGTATATCATTATCTGGCCTTTACTGAGCAAAATGAAGGATAGGGTGAAGAAAAGCCAAAATGCAATTTAAGTATCAAGGGTCTCAGGAGGCTATAGTAGCCTTTAGTGGTGCAACCTGTCATTTAAAACAGCCACACCGCTAATAATGAAAAATTTAATTCTTCATAAAATTTGAACTGGTAGAAAGAAACAAGCTATAGCAACTAAGACATTTTTCTGCGAATCTGTACATAAGTTAATTTTCTTATGTAAATGTGGGCATGGAGATGGACTTGCTTTGCTTCTAGTCTCTATTTCAGAAGCTGTAATTTTTGGCACTTCCACGCGGGCTTTTATTTTTTGTTTGTTTTAGCCGTAAAGGTTGCTGCTTTATTATAATATAGATTTAAACTACACCCACTGGTAGGGTATCCTGCTGACCTTCAGCTACTGTTTTACTCATCATCCCACCCATCCACATACTCTACAGATCTTTTAGAAACTGTATTATTTTTCTTTTTGTTGCACCACATTTAACTCACAATTTGCAAAGAACACCTAGAATACCTTTTTTTAGTAAAATTGCTTAATTATATTAATTATGATCTGTCCGAAGCAGAATTTTCATATTGGTCAAAACACTGAAACAAAACATGCGTCTTTTAAGAAAAACGTTTTCTGGTGTTTCTCTATACATTTAATGTGTTATCACACACACAGACACACACAGACACCATACAACGATGGTTAAAGCATTACATACAAAAAAGCATTCTGTAAAAGCCAATATGTCACAATAACAAATTTCCCCACAAAGACTTCCTTGTGCCTCACAATGTACAGTCCAGCTGTAGCGACAAACAGATTAGCCATCTTTTCATAACAGAGCTCATAATCAGTATCTCCTACTGGATATTCTCTTTTTACATAAGATAGCTGTACACAAAGCTTGTGGGTTCAGTGGGGATTAGTGAGTGGCAGCTAACCCTCTACATGAGTGAGGATAACAAAGATATCAGAACACATCTGTTTCCCAGTTTTGACTGCGGACTCACACAACCAAGTACATGTAGGAAGGGTAAAATGCAAAAATTGATTAATGCTTGTGGCAAAAATTTAAATTCATGAAAATCTGCCTGATTCTGACTGATGATACTCCTGATGAAAGTTGAATAAGTATTAAAGTATTTGTTGTAATGTAATGTAACTAATATATATTATTATTATTATTATTATTATTATTATTGACTTCAGGGGCAAATACTCTCACTTTGCAATTGCCCTTATTTACAGCTTCAATAATCAAAACCTTTAAAGGATAGGATCAGTTTTCAACTAAATACAACAAACCTTTGGTTATAAAGAGATTCTTATTAGTCTTTAGTGTGGGGGTTCTAGTACTACAATAACCTAAATTTCACAAAGAAACTTCAGTTCTATTTTTTACACTTCCCTCAAAATGTTATTAGGATTTGATCCTTTTGTCCACCTTTGCCTTTTAAGAAAATGCAAACTTTATAGTTATTTACAGCAAATATTTACCACTAATTTGTGCTTGCACCACACCTCAAACTGAAGAGAGATATGCAATGTCAGACACATCGAGTTGAGATAAAAACAAAATGCAACATTTTTCTAAATTTCAAAGCCAGCTGCAAATAGCACCCAACCAAATATTGATAAGCAAAAACTACTTCTTATATGTTCAATTTGAATTCAGTGCCAGCAGCACATAAAAAAAAATACTGCGTACATATATTTATACATACATATACTTTATGTATTAGTCTAATAAGCAATATAGGCATGAAAAGAGCATGACAAGCATGGTAAAACTGGAGATGAGCATGGGTGATTGTAAGTTAGGTCTTCAATTTTAATAATGTCGCCTGTAATCTTCTGTTACTTGAGGTCAAAACGGGGCAGAAAACATGATGAAGAGGTTTGTTTGTGTGTGGTAGTCAGTTTGTCATAAACTGCCAAGTCCTCAAAGCAGAAGTGGGCACAACAGTGCTCTTGGGAAAAGGAAACACAATGGTCTTTCTAGTCTCAGCTGCAGACAACTGCAGACAAGCTACATACATAATGCTTAGAGCATTATACATCATATGGCTTATCTTAATGTTCAGTACTTAAAAGAGATATGCAGTAATGATACAAGATGTGCTCAACTTTGACTTTGGAATGCTTTTGAGAGGTTTTATGATCAAACAATGCAAATATGCTGTGTATAAACTTCCACAGACAATGCTTAGAATGTGTGCACATTTACTAGACTATTTAATATATATACCTGGATATTTATTCTCATAACAACGTTAATTTTGGTTAGCATTAGGCTGTGATGCTGCTGCTTAATGCAATAATCTTAATTTTTTTGTGATGCATGTGCACACTTTAGTGACTGCTGTTGAAATGATAAAGAAATGACTCAGTCCTGCTTGGAATACAGGATGTTATTGAGCAAAATTTACAACTATTTCAACCCATTTCTCTATCCAGCTGATGAATGCTTGTCCAATATTAACTCTTATGTTAGGTCTGGTTTTGCTTTGCATCATCTCTGGAAGGAAATATCTAGTTATCTTGCTGCTAAAATGTCTGCTGTTCAGTGGTTAAGTATTCCTTGTTGCTTGGCAGCATTAGCAAAAAGGTTTCATCAAAGCCTTTTCTGGTTGAAAGAGAACAGTAAAGCTGCTGTTTGGAAAGCCCACAGCGCTGGGGAAGAGAACTGCAGATGTAAATTCGGTTAAGCCCTATTCACACAGGCCTAGAGAGCAGTCGGTGACCTCCCAGCAACTACTGGTCACAAGAGAAAAAAGTGTATTCCCCCAACAACAATCACCTATCAAATTCATTTTTTAACTTTTAGCTTTTCAGTAATTGCTGGAAGTGGTAAAGAATTAGGGTTCCTGGGAAGTCACTAGGCATTTATGACCAGTTTTTTGTTTAGCCAATTCTAATAAATATTCCTATAGTACCTACTAGCATAGCTTATTTGTTTTGTTTTGTGTGTTTGAAATAATTTATTTTAAACTTAAGTTTATGTTTGCCTGACTAGTTTTCAAGAATCACAGCAAAATACAGGGTGAATGCAATATTAGAATTATGCATTAGTCACAAGAACAGGACAAGAATACTTGAATTTGTCTTTAACCCTCTTTGTATATGCATCCACTTTAATCTTACTACCACCTGAAAACTGTGCCTTGTACCTATACACAATCAAAATGTAAAAAAAAAAAAAAAAAAAAAAAACAAAAAAAAAAAAAAAAAAATAGATTTTTTTTTTTTTTTTTTTGTTTAAAAAAAAATAAAAA
>VVHJ01010507.1:27746-38827 GCA_015107715.1 Tylochromis polylepis
AATACATAAAGAAAAAAAAAAAAAATACCAAAAAAAAAAAAAAAAAAAAAAAAAAAAAAAAAAAAAAAAAAAAAAAAACCCTATAAGAATGATTGTGTATTGGCTTGTGACTTTGACATGTCGGATACAAAATTTGGAAATAAATGGGCATATGACTTCTGATTTGTGGTTGTATTTGCAATATGGAAAAAAATATAAGAAGAATACACTGCTACATTGGTCAGTCATATCTAGCATCAGGACAGAAAGTCAGAGAGAATAAAAGGAAGAATTTTTTTTTTTTTTATCTCTGTAAGGGTGAGTGAGGGCAAGTCCACTTTAAGGAAGTTGTTCTCTTGGGCCTCATCAATATGCACCCGGTGTAAATCAGTGGAAATACCCCACAGTATATACAACATTCAAGAGAAGAATGTGGCTAAAAACAGTGAGTTGTAGGGAAGCTGTTGTTTCCTGTTATATTCTATTCATCACGTTTCCTTGTGCAGTTTTACTTTTTAACATTATATTCATGTTTCCTCATTAAAATGTAGAGTGCTTCCTATTATACACGATCTCCCTTTGATGATTGCAGCAACAAAAAAAAAAGACTTTGCTCTTTAGAAGGATGTGGCTTTCTCAGAGAATCTCTCTCTGTCTCAGTGTATGTCTACGCACATACAGCACATGAGCAGTTTTGGTCATGTATCAAAACATCTTTACATGTGAGCAGCGCGGTGTCAGGCACACTGTTGCAGCTTTTTGGCTCAGTGTTACATCAGCTTCACTGAGGCAGATATGCTGCTCTAGAATAGTCCAAGCCAGCATGTACCACCAGATTCACTGAGGCAAATCAAGCTAGCCACTCCAGAGTCAAACTAACAAATCCAAGCTAAAGAGGGGACAAACCACAAGTGAACCCAAGTGAAGGAAATAAAACCAACTTAAACAACCCACAGCAAAGAAAAACAGCAACATGTAAGAGGGCAAACGGAAACATGGTACGCATGAGAGATAATGCTGGGTAATGAGATTAATTACAACAGTCCGACATACTGCAGGCCAGGACAAAACATGTCAAAGTAAATCAAACCAAAAACAGCCCCAGCGAGTCCACAAACAGGATCCAGTTCAAAACACCCAAATCAAACAAAGGCTACACAACCTGGACACAAAAAACCCCATGGAAATACAGGCAGACCAAATAGATCATATCAGTTGCCAAATCAACTAGGCAGCAGCTAGTTAGCCAATCAGCCAAAACACACTGTAATGGTTTAGATTTTCTGCTGTGCTTTGTTTCCTGTTTTTATTTTGTAACAGCTCCCTTGAGTTTCCTAGTGTTTACCCTTCTGCTGTGTCCGTTGTGCATTCTTGGGACTAGTAAAAACACCAAGTACAAAACTTAAAGTAGACTAAGTGAGTATATTCCTACTATTCTGGCAGAATTTTTCAGAAGACATGGAAATTGAGAGTTAGCCTGCTTCAGACCAGACAAACATTCATTTTTTGCCCCAGAACCAATCTGAGGCCTGTACTATAAAGCAGTCTTTCACCATATCCAGGTTGCTTCAGAGTTAACTGAGTGCTTTTTGTTGGTTCACTTTATATTGGGGTATATTGCCACGGTAACTTATGTTGCAAACCTAACCTGCTCTGGAGATTAGATTCCAGATTATTAAATAAATTCCTACTATCCAGTTCTATGGAAAATAGCATTGCCACTCCTGGAAGATTCCTCAGACCTCTGTGCATGAATTCAATTCAATTCAATTCAATTTTATTTATATAGCGCCAAATCACAACAATAACAATAACATTAAGCTTCAAGGTGCTTAATATTTGTACAGTAGATCGTACAATAATAGATACAGAGAAAACCCAACAATCATATGACCCCCTATGAGCAAGCACTTTGGCGACAGTGGGAAGGAAAAACTCCCTTTTAACAGGAAGAAACCTCCGGCAGAACCAGGCTCAGGGAGGGGCGGCCATCTGCTGCGACCGGTTGGGGTGAATGAATAGCTGGATTCTCCGAGGTTTTTCAATAATATCAAAAATCTTTGTGTTTCCCTGATGAGCATGACAACGCCCATGATTGTATTCGGGTTTTTTTTAATTCAATCCCAATTCCCCAAAAGTTGGGATGCTTTGAAAATGTAACTAAGATCACATAAAAAAAAAAAAATCACAAATAACATGAACCCACATTTTTTTCACAATAGACCATAGAAAAAATGTCTACAATTTCATGAAAAATACTAGCTCATTTTAGATTTTCTTGGCAGCAACACACCTCAAAAAACTTGGGAAGGAGGCAAAAAAAGATTGGAAAAGTAACAACTAGAAGAATCTTTGTTCAATTAGGTTAACTGGCAACAGGTCAGCAGCCCTTGAGCTCGGATAAATCTCTGTGCGCAAGGGACAAGACCAAAATTCAGTAACGGATATCCATTATCTTCGGGCCCTTCGGGAACCACTGCATTAAGAACAGGCATGATTCTGTCATGGAAATCAGTACATGGGTTTAGGAACACTTCCAGAAATCAGTGTCTGTGAACACAGTTTTTCAACCACAAATATAGGTTAAAGCTCTGTCATGCAAAGAAAAGGCTATATGTTGACATGATCCAGAAACCCTGCGGTCTTCTCAGCAGCATAATATGGCAAAACGGATAACTGGTCAGACTAATCAAATTAGAAATTCTAGCATAGATGCTACATCATCATCATCAGACTTAAGAGGAGAGGGACTATCCAGCTTGTTATCAGGCCTCAGTTTTTCATGGTATGGGGTACACTGCTGCCTGTGCAATTGGCAGCTTGTACATCTGGAAAGGAATCACAGAAAGAAACAATCCTGAAAGGTATATACAGGCTTTAGAGAAATACATGCCCCCATCCAGATGACATCTTTTTCAGGGAAGGCCTTGCATACTTCAGTAAGACAATGCTAAACCTCATACTGCATTAATGTGAATAAAGCATTCACAGCGCTTCATTTCTTACACATTTTGTCAAGATTCACCCTTATTCCAGGGTGAATCTTGGTGATGTTTAATTGGATTCAAGTCTGGACTCTGGCTGGGCCACTCAAGGACATTCACAGAGTGGTCCCGAAGCCACTTCTTTGTTATCTTGACGGTGTGCTTAGTATCATTGTCCTGTTGGAAGATAAACCTTCGCCCCAGTCCAAGGTCCAGAGCGCTCTGGAGGAGATTATCATCAAGGATGTCTCTTTACATTGCTGCATTCATCTTTCCCTTAACCTTGACTAGTCTCTAAGTTCCTGCTACTGAAAAACATCCCCAGAGCCTGATGCTGCCACCATTGTGCTTGACTGCAGGGATGGTGTTTAAACTTTATTAATATAGTAGGCCTTTTCCAGTCATACTGACCAAAGCACTTGGAGTGCTCACACATTCATACAGCGCTTTTAATATTAAACTAGTGCTTTACGTGTTAAGGGCACTCATAGCGGTGCTCTGTCTGTTCTGTCTGTCTGCTATGTTGCTTTCAGTCTGTATAATATGTTCAACATTCACATTTTTCCCATATTATATTTTAATCACTTTGTTAAATAAATAAATAAATAAGCAGCTCTGTTGCCAGTACACTTACTGATAATTGACTTTGGTCAAATGCTGCCAGTACCACCCTATTTATATGAACGACTTGTAGCTGGATTGGGAAACCCTGGGTTATCTTATCAAGTTAATTGCCAGCTTCATGTGACTGCATATCCTGATTGTTGATGTCAGGGTAAGCAAATAAGAAAGATACCCTGGATTTGTTAAACTCATTTAATAGGGGTTGATCTATTTTTAATTTTATTAGGGGGGAGGGGTCTTCTTGTTTTTGCATGTTCATTTGCATTTTACTCTTTTTGGTTTTTTAATCAGCCGACATTAATTACCAAACATACTTAATGTCTAAGTATTAGCCTGTTATTTTAACATTGTGACTATTATTATTTTATATATTTTTTGCTTTTGTGAAGATCATTAGAACAAATAGTTAATGAAGCAAATATCTGGCCTACAAAGTGCATTTTCAGTATTTTTTTTGACCTCATATTTAGATCATGGCCTGCTGGGAGCTCAACAGCACAAAGATTAATGGTTTGCACTGTTGCTTCACATGAAGAGGGTCCTGGGTTTGATTCCATGCAGGGTCTTCCAGTGTAGAGTTTACAGTATCTCCCTGTGCTTGCACAGGGTTTTTACGGTTATTCTTGCTTCGGTTAATGCTGTGCAGCAGGAAGAATCTTCAGGACTTCTGTAACACTCAAACTTTTTAATAAACCCATATATATGAAAATACATAAATATATAAATACAAATCAAAATAAAACAAAGAGTCAAGTGTAATTCATAGATTTATGGTAAATTCAACAGAATAAAGCAAATATAAGGCTTGTAAATGAAAAGAGACGTACAGACTGTACAAATATGACCAACAATTTATGAATCCATTATGAATAAATAATAGCATGCCCCTAGTTGTAACTACTTCTGATTCCTTCATTTTCCCTTTCCTTTTGTCACTTGTTTTCTTTTCGTTTCTGTGTATGAGTCACAGGAGAGCCACGCCCTTCTCCGTCTCCGGGCTGAGTGCCTGTCAGCACAAACACCTGTGGCTTATCGCCTCATTACCAGCAGAATATCCATTCCTGCTCGCCATTCTCATATTCTCAGTTTTCATATGGTTGTGTTAATTACTGTGGTAGAGACACTTAGTCCTTTTTGCTTTGTTTTGCTACATTTGCATGCAGTGTTTTCACCTCTGCTGATTCATTTCTGTTGTGCTTAGATTTCCTACATCATATACAATGATGTATATTATACATATGTGTGTGTGTATGCGTGTGTGTGTGTGTGTGTGTCTGTGTGTGAAAGCGAGAGAATCACTGGAACAGTGATTTTCCTTCTTCATTATTCAGTCCATCTAACCTTTGTCTTTACTGACCATAAATTTTTCTCCAGAAGACATTTGACTTGTCCAGCAGCTGTACATTTCAGTTGAACTTAAAGGTGAAGTGTATAAGTAATATACCACTTTGTACAGAAAAAGAAGAAAATTAAAAAGTGAATAAAAAAAGACTATGCCAGAGACAATTTCATGCTGTTCTATATATAAAAAAAAACATGATTATTGCAACTTATTTGTAATCAGTCCCAGGTATATTGTGTAATATGTATTGTGGTAATGTCTGTCTATGTCTACTGAAACCTGCAAGACTGGTATAAATGTCTTTGCATATTAAAGAAAATTCTGTGGACTTTGGACTGAGAAAATATTGAATGATGGGAATGATGAACTCATGTTGTGAATTTGGTGTTTTCAAGGGTAAAGTTTACAGGAAACAAACACTAACTGGAAATGACTCAAAGCATTCATAGATCATACCATTTATAGATCCACTGAAATATAAGCCAGTTGACTCCTATATTTTTTCGCATACATATATATTTATATATAGGATAAGATAAGTTTAGGGAGTCTCACTGACACTTTATTTGGATAAATGAAGAATAAAAAAATTCTATCATTAATTGTGGCTGGGAGACTAAATCTGCATTTATCAGATTTGCCTCTTTTATGAGGAGACCTGTGTGACAAGGCAAAAGAGAAAGGACATTTTCTTCACAGTCTAATAGTAGGTATTGTTTATGTCGCTATATTTGTTACTTACTGTAACAGGTAACAAACTGAACTGAGTTATTGGAAATGATAAATTCTTTCTGACAGATGTACTTCCTGTACTGGCTCTCTTGCTCACTTTAACTTCCTGTTTACAGCTCCAACATCCCACAAACCCCTGCTCCTCTAATATAGGAAATGCTACACAGAGGCCCTCACACAGGCCCAGAGTCTGCAGCCACCTGAGTGTGACTAAGCCATTTAGAGATTATTGTAATTTCATTTCTGCTTTACTGTGAAGTTTGTGACGTATGTGAGTGGTTTAAAAGGCCAACAATAAGTATACTTGCATGTCTGTAGTTCAGTATTTGCAATATTTTGCTAAAAACTACTGTCGGTGCAACACCATTCTCATATAACACTTTTAGGAAGAAGAAAAAACACAAAACATGTTTTCATTTGTTGCACTTTTATTTTCCTTTGTACTTGTATGGGTCCTTGATTTGGATCTTATTACTGCCATGTTTACAAGCCTTCCCCAAAGAGTCCCCTACTTCCTTGACTTTTTAAAAAAGAGGAATCCTTTTTTGACAGAAACA
Organism: Tylochromis polylepis; assembly: GCA_015107715.1. NCBI lineage: Eukaryota > Metazoa > Chordata > Actinopteri > Cichliformes > Cichlidae > Tylochromis > Tylochromis polylepis. The sequence goes on from VVHJ01010507.1 coordinate 33,965, forward strand.
AATAAGAAATTTGCAGCTTGGTAAGATTATAGTTTTACTTACCACTAAAATTGTTTTGCATCACTATTTGCTCTCACGCCATATCAGTCTGTGCAAAAATGCTTTTACTTGCCAACTAGACGCATTCCTGTGCAGGTTATGGTGTTGGACTAATGACTGACATGTACAGTTTTCACAGATTTATATGTAGCACAAAAAGAACCATGGCTATAAGGTTGGATTGCTAACTACATCTTGGGCTTCAATGTTCTTTTTTTGTTTTTTGTGTATAGTATTTTGGGTAGTAAGCGTTTGTCTCTGATGTGACATGCATGTGTGACAAATGTCATGTGAATCTGTGAATTTGCAAAATGTCAGGAAGTCATTCAGTTTTCTCACCAAACACTGAGAAAACAACGTGCCTATTTTTAACAATTTTAGCTTAACTCAGGGGGAGTTTGTTGCTCAGCCCATGCTGCTGTGCCCTGAGGTTAATGACAGGTTTGTCTCACACAACATATAATCGCTGGCAGTTAGCAGAGCAAACACGTCATTCAGTGACTCACAGCAGAATTCTGTTTCTCTGTCTCATGATTTCTCACTAACAAAAGAAGCTGTAGCAAGCCTTTAGTTTAAGAAAAACTACACAACTTTACATCATGACTTTACCAGATTTTGTTTCAAATTGTATTATGTGTTAGGATCTAGACAGAGAACTAAACTTAGCTAAAAGCTGAATTCAATTACTTACATGGAAATAATGTCAGCCTGTACAGTAACTGACAGACTGAGAGCAGCATATTTCATACAAGCATCATACTGAATGCAGCCAAGGTATTATTGCTTTTTTTTAAGTTAACCCTAATAGAGAGGTAAATTCTGGGATTTTTTTTCCATTAGAGTTTGGTGATTTTGACAGTGCTCCTGAAAAACTTACACATAGTGGTTATTTTGGGAGGAGACCCAAGCATTTCTAAAGTTTGGTAGGTGATGTTATCCTTTCTTGGCTTCCGGTTTGGATTTTGTTTCTATGGATTTTTTTGTACATGTCAAAAGTTAAAAAAAGCTAAGGTATGCACAGTTAGTTATTTACCATTTAATGAAGGCGAGCTGCACAAATCATATCCAGCTAAAGTGCATTTAATAGTTTATATGAAATTGCTTATAAAACTTAATTATTAAAATTTCCCTATATAAAGTAAAATAAATACTGTCAAGGTCTACATGCATGTGTGAAGCTCTAGTTTAACTGTAACACATGTTCTGGTTTTCCATCACAGGATTTCCTCCCCTCCTGTCATGTGCCTCATTACACCACACTGTAATATTTCATCAGCCATTTGACTCAGTGTATACCTCTAAAGCAAACACAAACACATCTAATCTCTGTGAAGCTGGCAAAAAACCCTTTAATCCCCACTTAGGGATAAAAACTCAGGTGCTGCCTGTTGCAGAAATTCTACCACAGGTTTCCGAATCAAAAGGTTTCACATCTTCAAAAACAAAGGTATCAAAGCTAGTACATTACCCCAGGCAACTAAACAGCCTCACAATCCTGGAATGGCTGAACTCCGGGGAAAATAATGTGAGCTTCACCTGACTAAAGTGAAAAGTTGAAAGGCTTGTGCAACATTCTTGTTAAGGTGTTCATTTAAGGGTTTTTTTTTTTTTATTTTTATTTTAGATATGCAGTGTTGCTTTGAGGTTCTATGTTGCATTGTTTTTGTGTTTTGCATCGTGTCAGGTTGCTCTCTATTGCATTATATTGTTTTCTGCTGTTTTTAAAAATGCACAAAAGTAAGCTGGAAATTTACCTGAAAATCTCTGCAAATTAAAGAGATGCCAATGCTTTTCTAAACAGAGTTTGGTGTACTTGTCAGTTTATAACCTCTGCTGTGTGTCGGAAGAATTAGAGTCATCAAATAGCCTTAATGATAAAATGAGGTGCTTTTACTAAACGGGATGAAATATCCTACTTTGTGGAAGTGAAATAATAAATTCCCTTTAAAACAGAATAAGTGACTCAGATAGTTCACTTAGATAGGAAATAGTTAATAAATATACTGACTCACATCAAACAGGATATGTAGGATCATATGCTGCACTAAAATGAACCTCCGGAAAGTTCTCTCACAAATTTATTGGAAATCAGATGCTCAAAGATTAGTTTCCTGTGTATGCGAAACATTTTGAAGTAATTTGCAGGTGTAGGTACAACTTCGAAAGCAAAAGAGGAAATGATGTTGTACAGCACTGCAATCCACAGAGGGTCAAGGTCTTGGTGGTTGGTTGTAGAACACTGTACACTGAGACCACTATTTGCTTCCTATTTTTTCTTTAAAAAAAAATCTGGTAGAGTCCGTGATTTTTTTTTTAAAATTCACAGTAGTTAAAAATTGAGGCACCATAAAGTAAAGATTTCAGCCCAGGCCAGAATATTCTTGATCAAGTAATTTGAGTGTCTGATTCTAACTACCTCAACTAAATCAAGCTTCCATGTTAGACATATCAAAATCTGGTCTTTTAAATTAAATAAAAAATGCTTCTAATCTCCCTGTAACAATTCTACATTCTGCCATTCTGAACTGACATCTGCCATTTAGACTCTATAGTGAAAAAACACATTGTGTAATGCCCGATGCCTGACTGTGCCCAGTAAGATACCTTGGCTTCCCAGAAATGGAAACTAAGATAGTCCAAATGAGGAAGTTGCATTCATCACACTGTAAAGTGTAATCTCATACATCAGAATTTTGCTCATGACTTACCATCAGCTACAAACTGGTAAAGGGTCATTAGGCTTCTGTAAATGTGTGGATACTTTTCTGAGAAAAAAGGTGATATACAAACAATACAGTGAAACATCTGTAATATAATGGTGCAGGCAACCAGAGTTTGTCCTGTTCTATACTTCTATACCACAGTGGTTGTGATGCAGAAAAGTGAAGTATGTTGTTACAAGTCCAGGAATGTGTATGTCCTTATAATTGCCTCATATTAACTGACAACTGAATCCTCACAGCTTAGATAGCTGTAAAGATGAACACATAATTTTTTTAATCTAACTACAACATATCTGTTCTTATAAATATTTTCTTATTGATATTTTGTCAGTCTCCAGTTGCCTTTAGTAAATTCAGTGCTTGAAGGTAGCGTCATTATTTAGACACTAGTATGAAAGTGTTTATATTTAATGACGCAAGATGACAGCTCACAAGAGCAAAACTTAATGTTAAGGCTCTTGTTTATGAGGTGGCCACTATTTCAATGAGCTAAAACTGAAATATGTTATAAACGTACACATAAATATAGTTAAAGCACACTTATACTGTATAAATATTTATACAGCAGTTAAATTTAGTTTTTATTGCATGTTCTAATGCCACCATTATTTACCAGATTAATAATGTTTGCATAATTTTTGTACTGATTACATTTTTAAAAAATATATATGCCCATTTTTAACTTTCAGTTGTTGAGGTGGTGACGTTCTTGTGCTGCTGTCCTATTTTTTTTAACAATATGATTTTTATGTGCTGCAGCAGCAATATTATATATAAACCTTACCTGCATTGTTTTACTTTGTAAGGTAAAACGACAACATTCTACTTTGCTTTTCTGGTAGACATGATGGTGTCATTTGAAACTGTTTTGATCATTCGGCTGCATTTAAGTGCCTATTAGATGGTGACAGAAGATATCTGAGGTAAAACAAACAAGGTATAGCTGCACTAACATGAGGGCAGCTTGTTTGTTTGTATCTGTCCATTGCCCTTTTTCCCTGAATAGGTCTATGAACTTATGATGGAAAATGCTTCTCAACTTCCTTGTGTACTAAAATAATAATTTTGTGCCACTGCATTTGGGCTGGCATTTCTGCGTGTGTCACTGAGTGCTGGGGATTTACATGGTGTGCCATGCTAAATGCACATCTGTTGATTATTTTTGTTAGATAAGAAGCACTCAGACAGACCTACTCTATTCAAAATGGAAGAAAATATTCAGAATGGCTTGACTATAAAAACAAGTGCATTTGAATCCTGCTATCATCTGTTCAAATCAGTGAGGTTTCTTTTAATAGTCATGGTCCCCTCACTTCAGAGGACATCGATATAAATAAATTCTTGTGTACCTACTCTAATCACAACCATCTGTTGTCTAACCTTTAACCTTACCTTAAACCAAGAAATTACCCTGAAATCCAATGATTTACATGGTTAAAAATAAACAAACAAAACAAACAGAAAACAACCTGCATTTTGTCCCACAAGGGCAGTCAGCGCCAAAACCGTAAGTCTGACAAATTTATGTCCTCACAACATCAGTAATGCATGTAGAAACACACAGAGTTGACTACACTTGACCCTGTGTTTACTCCTGTCCTGTCTGAAATCTCCAGGTACTTTCCATATGGATGGGTCCCCATTTGCTGGTAATCACACCACACAGAAAGCACCGCCTATTTTGTTGTCAAGGAACCAATCAGAGAGGTTTGTGTCTCACAGCCTGAGGTTAATCTGATCTCTTCTGAGAGTGCAAGCTGGTGTAGCTGGTTCTTGACAAACTTCCCTTCTCTGACTTTCACAAGGTCTTTGAGGAAGATCTGACTCACAATATTCAGGCAAATGTTATATGACAAAGTAAAACAAAACAATCTCTCTGTGTCTCTCTGTCCCTCTCTCTCTCTCTCTCTCTCTCTCTCTCTCTCTCTATATATATATATATATATATATATATATATATATATATAGCCCTGCACCTGCATTCCAGAATACATTACAGCGGCATGGCAATGTAGTGAATGTGAGAAATGAGCTGTATGAGATAGCATGTGGGAAGACTTATTATCTCACCAGCATACACGGCAAGTGACCCAAATTACCA
>VVHJ01010508.1:17704-30190 GCA_015107715.1 Tylochromis polylepis
CACACACACACACACACACACACACACACACACACACACACACACAGTAATGTATTGTCAGGAAGAAGTGTACATCTAACGGCTGTTGTGACCTCTCAGAAATTAGACAGTGTGTAGCCTCCAGATACCTTGTAGCAGCACTTTTTTTTTTTGCAGACTGACGTTCATGAAGTGGATAGGAACATTTATATAAGGGGGGCGAGTTACTGCAGATTGAATCAAAATGCACAAATAAGAAAAAACAAATCTTAAAATGTACGTTCAATGTATGTTCAACCCAGTCTGTCTTCAGATAACATATTTTCACTTTGTTAAAAAAAGTTTTTGAATTAAAAGAAAATGACACTAAACATCTGTTTGTGTTCTCTCCTCTACAAAGTGTATATAGCAGCATGTTTGTGTTGCTTAGATAACTGGCTATTTACTACATGAACACAATGTCTTGCTCTGTTTGCAAGAACATGAACTCAGCTGTGTGATACTGACACAAGTGATGCACTAAGATCACATGGCACTATCTGAACTTGATACTCTCACAAGCACTGGCATTTTCAAGTGGACACACGTAAATGTACACACGCCTTCTTTTGTAAAACACACACACAATCATGCACATCTACTAAGAGCATATACTGTAGCTCATTTATATAGGGAGGAAGTGTATATTTGGCCTATGTGATCGGAAGATTAATTGGGGGTTTTAGTAATTATGAGCTTGGCAAAGCTGCAGGGTGGAGAAGACAGAGTGACCCATCTCTTTTACTGTGATGCATCAGCAGAGTGCCAAGCAATGCAGACCCTATTCATATGGCAATTAATGGAGCGCTGTATATCAATGTCATTCCATTGGTCCCGCACATAAGTGCATGGAATCACTCTTACTACCAGTTATAGCAATTCAGTGTTTTACTGAGTGCAGAGGTGCTGTGGATGCAAATCTTACCATCACATGTCGTCACACAGACTAAAATTAAGTCATTATGTTTATGGACTATGGTTTCCTACATGAGGCAGCTGTGTACAGTTTGCTGAATTCATAAGCTCCTTAGCTGCCCCATGCCTCAGTGGATGTTCTGTATGGCACAGAGTGAATGTAGTATAGACCCATGTGGAATTTTGATTGCCACTGACACAGAGAGTCCAAAATGTATGAAGTTGGGAGAGCAAGCCAATTAGGCCTCGTGCCATATTTCATACCTGAATGCAAAGCTGTGTGCGCTAGCAGTGTCAGCCACATTTCCCCGTCAGATGTTGTTAAGCGCTGATATTTTTGGCAACAAAAAGTGAGCGGTGATATCATGCCATTACTCCTCCTTAACACAGCCGTAATACAACATTTATGGCCTGTAATCACATCGCATTACACATGCAGTGAAATAATTCTGTTCACATTTGTCGTAGCATTTTTTTTTCCCTTTCGGAAACATTTGTAGATATTTTTTTTGTCAGATAGCCAGAATATACTCCGGAGTCTTAACAACAACAAGAACTCACATATTCACCCACTGAAAATATTTAAAAGCTGAATTGCGGTTTGAGGAAGAAGTTAATAACTAACGCAATCTGCTTCCAATCTGTGACTTCACTACTTGAAGTTTCAAGATAAAAGTCCGAGCCTCATATAATGAAAAACTAAGATCCATCTGAGAGCTGCAGAAGAAACTCGGCCTTACAGATATACGTCTGTGCACACAAATGCACTGTACACTTACAAAAGCAGAGGAGACACGCACACAGACACACACCTTACTCTGTATGGGGCCACTTTGCACTACACTCCTCAACTTCAATATTTCATCTGCACAACAGAGAAGGAGCAGCGGAGAGGAGGAAAGCCCTCCATGAAATAATTAAAGATCCAGCAGGGATGCAGCAGCACAGCAGCCACCGTCCCGTCCTAAGTAATAGATCAAATGAAAGCTGTCCCTTAGATCATTAATAATGAGTGTGGTATGGAGACTGAAGGCATAGGTAGGAGGGGAGTGGGAGGGCATAGGGCTGGTACAGGTTGGGAGAGGGAAAGAGGGCACTGAGGAAGCACAGATTTTCATTTTGTGTGTGTGTTTGCATGGATGTGTATGTTAGGAGTGTGGCTTGTTGGGGGGGAGGGGGGTGGGGTGTTGAATAATAGTCTAGGTCCCTTGACAAAAACCCCAGTGAACCTCATTTGGCAGCCACGTGAAGCGGCATGGCAAGAGGAGTCATGCATATGATTTGGCACCAAGTATCTGCCAAACTCTAAAGACCCTCTATAGCAATATCTGTATGCATCCGCTGTCAAATAAGCAACATTTTCCACAGTGGATGGGCAGGAAAGCAGGAGGTAATAATGCTCCTTTCAATCAGGGAGACCTCGGAGCAGCAACCGGATGGAGTGGTGGTGGATTTTGGGAGAGCTAAGTTTGGCAGGGATGGGTTGTCTACAGTGGGGGGAGGGGAAGGATAAAAGAAAGAAGAGAAGCCTAGGGGAAGACTGGAAAAAGGAGAGGATGCTGGAAAAGGGGGTGGAAGTGTTGAGAGTGATGGGAGATGTCATGTACGTTGCCATCTGTGGGCTCAGGTCCCTCCAGATTCCTCTTGCTTTATACTGCTTGCACCTCCAAATACAGCACATGAGTGGCTTCAAATACTGACTAAAGTCTCCTCTGAATATTCAGCCACTTGGTTTTTCCACATCTTCTGGCAGCCTTGGTTTTACATTTGTGATTTTAAAAAATCCAAATGATATTTATAAGGGAATTTAAATCAGACTACAAGCTCATAAGCTCATATTTTAGAGCTATTTAAACACGTTTAAGGGCAAGTATTTTGATTTTATCATCCAGTTTATGTCATCAGACGAAGTTAGACGATTAACAATACAAACACATTTATTTTTAGTCTTCTTTGACCCTAAAATCTTAATAAAATTATTTGTCCGTCCAGACCAATCTCCTCTACAGTCACTCACCCTAACATAACACGCCCTTCAGACACTTCCACTATTGTGCACACAAACACACCGTATGCAAGCACACCATCGAAATGTCTCTCTGAACACAGCAGGTGGTGGCAGACACCCCAGCACCATTCTTTGTGACTGACGGGCGGTGGGATGTAAAAACATGAAGAGTGTAGGAGTTGAACTGATCGCTGGTGAAATGTTTCTCAAAAACATACAGAAAAAGCTCAAAATGAGGTAGAAAAAGGCAAACGCAAAGCAGAGACAGGGGGGATTACTTTGTTGGGAGGGGAGAGGAAAGAAAAGTTTTGAAAATATCCCATCAAAAAACAGATGTATAATTCAATAGCTTTTCATCATCACACTCACCCATGTTGCTTATTTGCAGGGGCAAAGACAGCGTGTCTGTCGATAGGTGCAGGTATTAGGCACAGCAGGCTGTGTATTCATAATGCCATTATGTATTCAGGTTGTGCTTATTTTCTGATGTTTTCAGGGGATAGGTTCAGTATAGTTTGTGATGATTGCATGAAACCTCACCAGTTTTGCCTGGCGGCTGTTGGGGAGGCTTCACCAGGAACGGTTAAATATTTAAACACTGCTGTGAGATCTCATTAAAAACGACACATCAGCCCCCATAAGGCCCCTACAGCACTCCCTCACACACTCCCAAAAACCCAGTTAGAACTCGGTGGAGTGTGACAAAACAGTTATTGTCTATTTACTGTGGAGAACTTGTGATAAATCATCATATCCTGTCAAATAAGGCAGCTGGCAGATGTGTTGACGAGTGGTAAGTCGAGGAAGAAAATGATTGAGATTCAGTTCAGTTTGACAGCTCCAGACAAGCAGAAATATACCAAAACAGAATAACATGACAACTAGACCAGACTAATATTTCCATAACACACATTTGAAAACAAGACAGAGAACAAACTTTGGCTCTCTCGAGTGTTCTTGCCTTCTCACAAAAATCTGGGCAATTAATTCCAACACTATTGTTTTGGGGCTTCCCTATTTTTAGCCCGGCTGCCCTCTCAGATAAATTGATTTCCTGTGGCAAACTTGGAATGTTCCTTGTGTGCCGTGTTTTTTTCTTTTTTTCCCTCTTTTTCTGAACATACAAACACCGTCCTTCTTCCCCAGAGGAATAAATGAAAGGCAGCACTGCCAAGTTCTACGCAGCTTTGTATGTGCATCTCTTTTTATACATGAAAATGGTTTATTTTTGTTTTAGTTCCATTAATGTTTAGGCATGTCTTCTGCTTCGTCGGGCATCAGCAGACAGCAGAGAAGCTGCTTGCTTGACAGGCAAGTGGATGACTAACTCTCAAAATACCTAAACTGACTGGCTGTCTCTCTCCCTTCCTCCACATCTCTGGTCTTACTTTTTGATTCAGTCTCTCATGAGGCATGCAGGTCTGTTTTTCTTTCTTTTTTTTTTTTCTGTGGTCCCCACCACAGAAATAATGGCTGGGTCAAAACAGACCAAGCTCTCACATCGCAGGAAGATATTTAAACTCCCGGCACTACACATAAATAAAGGTAGAGCAACTTGATCCTGGATTCTTGTAACAGTATCTGGGGAGTCACTGGTCTTTGATGAACACTACCACAGACAGCTCCACGGTGCTTGGGGGGAAGCTGCACTCGTGGAGAAGCGAGAAATTACAAATGCACAGACTGACAAAGAAAATCAGAATAATTCTGAGGGATATGAATCATTAAGCAGAGCAAATGTTTGCTAATTTTCAATGGGAAAACCCTGCAAAAGTACACCATACCGTGCAATTTACATAACAATTTGCCTTTAAATTATAATGGTGTTAAGTCAGTAGATGAGAAGTTAAAGTGAATTTTTTTAAATGAAATGACCGGGGATTTTGGTGAGGCTTATGTTTCAACCTGTGCTGTTGTCACAGACTGCAGCGTGAGAAGCAAAGGATTGCAAATAAGGGCTTTGGGGTGAGAAAGCACAGTGATAAGAAGAAAGAGAGACAGAGAGAGAGAAAAGCAGGTAGAGAGGCAGAGACACAAATAAGAGAAACATGCCACTAGATCCCAGTTCCTATCCTGACTAAGCCATCTGAATCCCTCTACACCCATTTAGCTTGCTCACTCTCTGGTTCTCCTGTGTGAGAGAGAGTGTGTTTGCCTGCTTTACAGTCTTCTCACTTCAGCATGGAAAATATTGAGTTTATGGCTCTCATCTCCATAATCAACACCATATACCTCGCAGCCAGCTGAAGGGACAGTGAGCTAACAGGAAAAAAGGGATTTACTCTGGATTCACCTCCCAACTCTTCCCACAACTCAATCCTTCTGACTTCTAAACAAAGTTTAATGAGCTGTCCTCAGGGGTATGGTTTAACAGTAGACATGATTTTATAAATCTAAGACCTACTCACTTTTAAAGCTGTCCATCTCTGAAAAGAAAACTTTAACAGGTAAGTTCTGAAGTCAAGCATACGTATAATAAGATATGGAGAAAGGACGTTGTGATGGATGAGCCAAGGCCTCATCCTGCTTTGTGTTTTCTATAACTTCATGAGTAGACATTCACACATACCACAGAAAGTGAATTCCTCATGCCTGAGATGAAATATGTGCCATAACAGAAAAGCCAAGAAACAATGAAACAAGAAACACTGTAAAGCACACAATAAAGAAGTAAACTTTAAAAAAAAAAAAACTAGAAAGAAAAAGAAAAAAAAAGAGAAACTTTTGCTTTCCTAACTACCACTACAGAGCCAAGTGATGATGTAGTTGGCTAAAACCCGACTGGAGCAGTTATCCATCTCGCCCTGTGCTGCCAGCTGTCAGAGTACACAGCTCCAGCTAGCCGCTGGTGGCAGGTGTAATCAATATAGACTCCACAGAGAGTTGCACTACCAGAGGCCAGTCTCCACTCTCTAACCCATCTCTGTCTCTCCAGGGGAAACAGTAGGCAGGCGGGCAGGGAGAGTACGTTTGATGTCTCCTGCGGGCCAAGATGGAGCAGCTCAGCTCTGTTGCAGGGAGATGATTAATCCTGGCTATTCGATGCAGCATCATGTTTGACTTAAAGTGGCCAGTTTTTATCTGACTGAGGTGGGTATGGTACTCCTGCGAGAAGTTGTCTTGCCAGAGATACAATATACTGCCTAAAAAGACAACTGCGGGACTATATGAACTTCTTAAAAACGTATTTTTGGTATAAAGAAAATCCCAATCACTCAGAATATAAAGCTAAATCAGCAAAATTTGATTTATGATTTTGCTGTAATTTTTTTTCTTTGCCAGTATTTTTTATGCATTAAAAAAACTTCTTAGAAAACTAAAATAAACCAGCATGAAAAGCATGAAACCATCATTGTTAAACAACAGTTTCAACCTGACATTTATATCAGCAGTTATATGGAGTGGATTACATCCTTTTTGATAAACGCCATGGATTTTCTATTAAACATTTTACAGGTTTTGGATTTCTGTATAATCTTTCTATTAAAGTTATCCCAAAGAGTCATTAGTAAAAATGCCAATGTATAGTTACAACTCAATACTATATACTTATTAAAATTCCCTATACTGTTAAGTTGTGGAGGAGTTTTGACTGATGTATCATTAACACTCATTTGAGCAAAAGACTGGCAGTCTTGCAACACACACACATGCGCACACGATAGTGCACCCAAAGGTATTCGCTTCTCTGGCTAATTTAAAGCCTTCTCACAGCACAGCAATACCGAAGAATAAACAGTGAATATTAAATGATCTTTCATTTTAATGACTTGTTGTTGTCTTAAAAAAAATTATCTTCTGGAATGTTTCCAGGGGATCTGTGGAGGAGTCGAACTAATTTAAAATTGTATAGGTCTAGCCTGAAGAAAAAAAGTCTTATGTCTTTGCCTGTACTGTGCATCTTATATGCACATATAGAAGTATTTACAGTAATGAAAGATTTAGGCAAAGGGGGGCCACATTCTGATGTCTCGAAGGTATTTCTTCTGTAATTACTAAACTCTTGGTTTTGCTGTTTAGCTGTTAACTTAGTTTTGTTTGGTCTTAAATTGGATTTGCATTTAACATGTAAGGCACGACATCAGTTGCAATAGTTTTAGTTTTGAAATCGTTTTTAAATATCTTAACCACCTGACAAAGACTGACCTCTAGGTTACCCTGGAGGAAGTCTAGCAACAAAAGACAAAGATAATATTACAAGGGTTAGATCTATCTTACAGATGCATGCAATAACTCCACAGACACTCTAGCATCAACAAAGGCGCACATTCATAACATGGGAGGAAATCTCTGTGACAGCCATTCCACTCTGAAGCAGACTGTTGGAAATGAAAAACAGTATAAAATAAAGCAGGCTAATCTACTGTAATACATAGGTGTAAGTAAAAGCAATTCCAGATCATCACTCCTACTCTGAAGTAACTAATGGAGATTTAACAATAAGAAAGAAACTTCAGGGTAATATTTCTCCATCTTGGCATAATTAATATGCACAGTGCAGCACTTTAATTTGAAAATTTACTGGTCCATTGGATTTGTCTGGTAAAGCCATGTCAGCCTAGAGACACCCACCTCGCTTTGCAGGACTATCTAATCTAATCTCTAGTTGCTTGTAAACCCTTTCTGTCAATCTTCTGAATCCGGAATCATCTTTCTTTTTTCTTCTACAAGACTTCATTGAAGTATCTAAAGCAACATTCATTGCTTACTTTGGCACTGAAATAGAGAAAAAAAAGAACAAAGTAACAAACCATGCAAATAAGATGAAAAATTATCTTACAGTAAAGCTGAAGTTGTCACTATGTTTCAGCTTTTTAAGGAAGCTTTCAATCTGGAGTGAGTGAATGTCATTATGCCATTATCACTTAGAGTATGGTCTGAAGTTGAGAATATTTTGTTATCTGCATCTACAGAAATGTGAGAAGGAGGCATGCTCCTTTTCTACACAGAAGACCACCTTAGCAGTGAGTATATGTCAGTGGAAATAAGTGTCTTTCTATCACTTTAAATCCTATAATCTCACATCCTCCTTCCTTTTTCTGTCTGACCTCGATTTTCTGCTCTCCTAAACGACTGATCTTTTCCTCTGACCTCAAACTAGTAAGACTGCTCCGTGAATGATGGATTGGTGTAACATGGTGGCCCATTTAAAGTTAACTCCTCTACTTTACGGTACGTCTGATGCAACCATGTGCTAGGCCTTGCAGTATGCTACTGTGTCAGCCGCATGTTTGCAACAAAACTCAAAGCTTTTTGGTTTATTTAATATTCAGACACTATTCACAGGCTGTTATACCGCTTTAAGAAGATCATCATTTGGATATACGTCAAACAGAATGTGTTCTTGCAGCCTGTAGCACAGTCCTATGCTTGATGTCTCTTATTACTTCTCACAGTTGTGTGAAAGCAGAGAGGCAGCGATCACACCTGTTCACATGCTGTAAAAACGCCTTACTGGAGGGTTGTTCCTGACTCTAATGTTTATACCATCCTCTACATTGTCCCCACAGGCCACTGAAAACACTGTGGATTATTTAATAGTGCTGTATACTGATGGTAGGCTACAGTTTCACTGCTGCTTTATTATCCAAAGCTGGGAAAGCTATTTGTCAATTGAAGATATGGAGAATGCAGAAGCAAGAGGCATCATTCACTGCTGTGGTTTAAACACTGTCTCAGAACACCTTATTCAAATGTGAGATGCACACAAGTCAAGGGGCAAGGCAACTTCCTTGTATACATTAAATCTCGGTTTGCAGATAAATTGGCCAGAGCTTGCTTTGATTTATGGTGTAATTACACAGGTTTGTTGCAGCATTGACATGCTGGACTGTCTGTGCTTCAGCTTTTGTGCATGGTTAATAACAATGAGGCTGTCAGGTCTCTGAGGCAAGCAGACAAGTCTGAAGTTACCGGTAGTATGATGTGTGCGGTGGCATATCTCATGTAGCAACCACAAGTCATATAGAGGCATGTTATATTACACTGCAGTCTCCAGCATGTCTGCGCATCCTGGCTCAGAGAGTAATCAGATAAGATAATGTAGTCAAGAGAGAGAGAAAGAGAAAGAAAGAGCAATAACTATAACACCCCCTGTCAGGATGGGAGTGCATCCCTGGGAGGGAGGCTCTATCACTCTCGGCACTCACGTACACAGTCACGTACACAGTCATGCCTGATGCACACACTTACACCCACACCCACGCACAAAGCTGAGCAGAGAAGACGAGGCTGTGAGCACTGGCTGTAGACAAGGGAGGATGTTTATAAAGCTGCCAGGCTCAGTGCATCTTTCAGGTTGCATTATGTGTGCTATCCTAATTGGTGGTGGTGGAGGCAGAGGTGGGCCTCATTGGAGGTTCAACCAGAGGCTACAAGTCTCATACCATCTCAGCAGCTCATATTTCACTGTACTCAGTGTGCTAAGAGGGTTTCTCTGTCTCTCTCACTGACACACATTCTAAACTCACACATTCACAAAGTGTGTTGTGAGTGAATGTACATGGACACATCAAAATTCATAAAGAAAAATGTTCTCTTTATGTAATGGTTCTGTGAGTACAAATCTACCCAACCCCACAGTGGCACAAAAATAAAAAAGCATGCTTTTACTGATCCCTAACCCTAACTCTACATCCCAGATTCATTCAACTGCAGGCACACCAGTGATCTAATGCAAGTACAGTGCTTTTCTTCATCAGAAAGAAGAGTGAGGCAGTTCCTTCTTAACTGTGTTCTTTAATTACTGATCTTTAACGTGACAGTTCAGCGAAATTTAGCAAAGTATAACAAAAGTACAACAGCATCAAATGTGAGGATTTTGATACTGTAGTATACTTGAAAAATATCTCACAGTATTTTGCATTTAATTTGCTGTTAGTAATTGTTAAAATTACCCTTTCTAGGCTGCTGAAAGTCTCTACTGAATTCTCTCGTACAGTAGCTACAGACAGGATAATAGACTGCTTTTAGTAGCTGAGAAAAAAATCTTAAAAGGCCCAGCTAAAGCCCAACGGTTTTAGTGATGTACTTATGTGTGATACTTTTTCAGTTATATTATGCAGTTATTTATGGATAGAAATATAATAATTTATTATCCTAGATAAGAGACAAAATACAACTTTCCAACTTAATTATGCATCCATTTATCCAGTTCAGGGTCTGGAGTCTATGCTAGCTGTCACAGGGGGAAGGCAGGGTACACACTGGACAGACCACCATTCTGTTGCAGGGCTAACACATAGGCAAAGACACACATTCACACTCTCTTTCCCACCTACAGCCAACTTAGATTCACCAGTTAACCTAAAAAGCATTTCTCTGGAATATGGGAGAAAGTCAGAGTACTCACACAAACATGGGGAGAAGCATACTCCACACAGAAAGGCACTTCAAAGACCGGTTTGAACGCAGGATCTTCTCACTGTGAGGTGACAGTGCTAACCAATGCATCACCTGCACCGCCCAATTGAGTTAGTTTTTGAAATATAAAATTGTTTAGCCAAGTGCGTAACAGATTTTGTGTAGTCATAGGTGGGTGAAGATGTTGAGAAGTTGTATTTCTAGTCTCCATAGTAACCTCTCACACTATTGCAGATGTGTTCTGAAACAGTTCTCATTTGCTAAACATATTTTTTTGACCACAGGTGAAAAAAATCCTCACATTATGGACAAGGCAACATGATTTTATCCATCTAACCATTTTCCTATCCACTTCTCTGATTCAGGTTTGCAGGGGGGGCTGGAGGCCCCAGCTGTCACAGGGTAAAGGGCAAAGTACACCCTGAACAGATCGCCAGTCCATCACAGAGCTAATATAAAAAGACAGACAACCAATCCTGCTGAAGTTCACACTTGCAGCCCATTTACAATGACCAGTTAACCTAGCATGCATATCTTTGGTATATGGGAAGAAGCTTGAGCATCCAGGGAGCACCCACACAAGTGCAGGGTGAACATACAAACTCCACATAAAAGGAGCCTAACCAGCTGGTGGATTCAATCCTGGCACCTTCTTGCTTCAGGTGACAGCACTAACCTACTCTATGTCATGGGTTTGACACATTTGTAGAATATATACATTTTCCAAGCCGATACAATGAGATTACGACACCTTTTTCAAATGGATCTTTACTGAGAAAATGAGAAAAACAGATTTCCTCTGAGTCAGAAGCCCACTTATAGCAGACAGACCTCACATGCAGCACTAGGCTTTTACTCTGACTGCATCTTTCACTGTCTCAGCTACAATTCCCCTGGATAAAGTTTGTATCAAATATAGTGCCTCTGCTCTGCCCCCTCCAACACCTTCTCCATTCAGTCAACCAGCAAGGACTTTGCTCTAGTGCAAAGTGGTGAGCTCTGTCTGATCACTGGGCTGAGCAGATCCCACTGCAACAGACTTGAGGGGCTCGACTGTGTGATTAAGCAAGCCTCGGTTCCACCAGAGGGCCACCGGAGCAGATGTTCTCATTAAAAATGCAGGCTCTGTGAGCGAAGAAGATTGCCTTGTTCCAGGCAAAACCTGGCCGGAGGTTGAAAGCTCTCATTTCTCTCACTTGTAAGGCCAGCCAAGTTTCAATGCCTCTACACCCTTTAAACAATGTGGCAACCACAAAAAATGAATTATTCCAACAGAATCATGCAATATTGGGTTATTCTACTTACTCCATGGGTAAAAGGAAAATGGATTGCTTCAGCTGTGTGTTATAATTAAGCATGTGGTTTTCCACTTTTTCTGGCTTCCTCATTTGTATTATAGTGTTTATAAAATGTAGTAGGGTGGCTTAGATCTCTCATTCCTGGGTAATTTTTGAACACATAATTTGGTGACTGGAGAAAAGAGAGGCAAACATTTTTACCTTTAAAAGGAAAGATGACTGTCTATGAACACTCTGTGTTTTAGGGCTTACGAACAAGGTGCTGATGACAGCTTTGGATATTCCTCGGTTTTCCAGCTGGCACCTAGACGAAGCTTGCTACAATTAACATAAAACTATAGTGCACTAAAAAGTGATGCAGCACTCCAGAGGGTACAACTAAACCCACAGTACACAGCTGCTTAATAGAATTGGGGATATTTATCAAAAGCTTGTCTAAACCCTCGGTGAGACAGCAGTGGTCTAAAAATCTTTGTTGAACCCTGAGGATAATCCTTGGGCATTAAATATTGTCAACACAGACAGAGTTTGGTCTATGAAGCTAAAGTTGTTGGAAAGTTAAAGGGGGGATTTGTGTGATCTTGAGGGGCATTCTGGTTTTCATCAAACAACCAGCAGTGGGGTGGATGGAGTTTGACGGTAGGGGTTACAGGAGCAAGTCACAGTTAGTGAGTTTATGTGTACTTACATGTGCAGATGCATACTAGGCACATGGCAGTATGGAGTGCATGTGGGAGGAAAGGTTACTGATGGATTATAGCCCTCACCTTTGGGACTGAACCCATTACCTTTCCCTCACCCTCTCTCCAACATGCTCACCACCTCTTATTCCTCTGTTCCATCTCCTTCTTTCTCCTTTTTCTTTTCTTTTTTTCCACTCTGCAA
>VVHJ01010528.1:15441-27150 GCA_015107715.1 Tylochromis polylepis
ATGGAACTTTTTTTTTCTCTTCTTTTTTTTTTTTTTTTGTCCATTATGTCACAGTTTCCCAGAAAATGGCTCTTGCAGGTTACGATGGCAGTCACTGACACAATTTTCCTTTCACACATTAGTGGATTTCTTGATTTTAAATGTGTGAGTTGTGTAATTCGTAACATAAAAGGATGAAACGGTAATTTAAAAAAAGAATAGCAGGTAGTAAGGATAAATTTACAATTTTAATTATAGATTCTAAATGTTTTTAAAGGGCACAAAGTTTTTCCATTTTAAAAGTATCAAGATTGTCGTTGCTCTACACAGATTTTATAGCCAATTCTGATTCATTTTTAGAAGTTTTCTTTCTGATATCTGTTTATGCATTCACTCTCACAGCCTGCTTCTATGTACATCAAAAATAAATCAAACTTGGTCAACTAAGTTGCCAGATGTACTAAACAAAAGTAATAAATCAAGCTTGAAGATGAGCACAGTTTGAGTCTAGTACGCTCGAGGGTAGTGGCGGCACCGTGCCAGCTTTGGAGAACACTGCGTTAGCCGGGTAGTTTGGTAACACCTGTGAGTGTTGCGACAATGTGAAATTTTGAAAGGTTTGAGGAACTTCCCACAACCACAATAAGTAGTTCCCCCTTTTTTTTTCTTTTTTCTTTTTTTTTTTTTCCTTTCGCAAAACAAAAACACACGTGCAAATAGTGCAATGCATAACATTGTTTGTTCCTCAGTAACAAGATTTTTAAATCAATACAGCCTGTAATGGAAACAAATGCAGGGATCTGGTCACAAGTAGGCAAGTACATTTTGAGTGAACCATTATAGGAAGTGACATGCACAGCTGGATACTGTACTTTTAAAAGAATTTGTTAAAGCAATACGCGTTTTATTCTAAAAGACTTTATTATGCAGACTCGGTCTGCATAATATGGGGAAAACGTGCTTTGTGTGATAACATTGTTCAGTGTTGTGCTGATGTACAGTTGAGGTTGGGTTGTGCTTTAGCCACATGCTGAATAGGCAGTTTTTATAGCTTGATAAATAGATACTTTATTGATCCGACACAAAAAATTATTGTTCTAGCGGTAAAATAAAGAATAAAAATGGGTCCACAGTAAATAAACAACACAGTTAAAGTGCCACAAGTGCATAGTGAGTGCGAGATGGTACGAGAAATTTTGCACTTGTATAAAAGAAAATAAAAACGGGGTCATTAAAGAAGAGCAAAAAGTAAGACTGAGATTATGTGAGAAAGTGGTGCAAATTACATTGATAAATTTTATGTACACTATAATTCTTAGAAATAGGATTTGAACGTTACTTCTCGTGTTTTTCTGGCAAACGTTTCCCCTTTTGGGTGTTTCAAATAGACAAAAGTCCCTTGAAAGGTTGTGTCGGGAATCCAGCATTAAAAAAAAAAAAGAAAAAATCTGTGCCAAAGTAAATATCTGTATCCACCCACTGTGGTGACCTTCTATACCAAAGGAAGCTTTGTTACTTTTGTTGTTTTACACAGTGTATTTTCCCCATTTCATCCACTACAGAGCCTCTCTCCACAAAGTAAAGGGGGGGGACAATGTAGCATATGCTTTCTAAACTAGCTCACATGTTTGCTCACCGAATTAATGTTTCTCCTACTGTAGTGATCTTGAAAATGCAGTTTGTCTGTGAGCACTGTTATATATTAATTTTCCATTAGATTTTCCTGCACAGGCTCTAAGTCAGATACAATATTTAACCAGCTCTTTGTGACTAAACAGAACTGATAAGACGATCAAAAACACGGGAGAAGCAGCAGCAGCAGCAGTCTGATAGCTTTTAGGTTCTGCAATAATGGCTGTTTTCTCTTTTTATAGTTGCAGAAAAACTGCCTGCTGTCTCTGTGCAGTGATCGCATTTTGCAGGAGGTTCCATTCAACAGGTGGGAAACACCTCATTTGTTGTGTAAATATTGACGATTTTGTTATTAGGTTGTTGTTGTTGGTTTTTTTTTCATTTTCATTTTCATTGAGTCGTAAAAGACTTTAACTATAAACATGCCAAAATGTGAACAAAATTCATTGGTAGTTCTCGGTTTGTGATGTAACACATTTTCAGTAAAGGTGGAATTTAAAATGCTCTGCTTCCTTTTACTATTTGAAGGTTTGAAGCTGCCAAACTGGTCATGCAGTGGCTTTGCAACCACGAAGATCAAAACATGCAGAGGATGGCTGTGGCAATAATTTCCATACTGGCTGCTAAGGTACATTCGGTGTTGTATTGGTACCACATATGCAGTTATTCATGCATTGAAAGCACATCTGTAGGGTTTTTTGTTGTTGTTTTGTTTTGTTTTGTTTTGTTTTGTTTTTTTTCAATGCTGCAAATTTGCTTTTTGCAGTTATCCACAGAGCAGACGGCCCAGCTGGGAGCAGAGCTGTTTATCGTGAAAGTAAGTTGTTCTTTTTTTGTTGTTGTTTGTTTGGGGTTTTTTTTAATCTTGGATGACTTTCATCTGCCTTTACTCATTTATCGAAAAAAGGCTGATTTTCATTACAAATGCATTCTCTCTACCCTCCAGCAACTGCTCCACATTGTGCGTCAGAAGGCAACTCAGGGCGTGGTGGATGCCACCCTCAAATTTACACTGAGTGCGCTCTGGAACCTCACGGATGAATCGCCAACAACCTGCCGCCACTTTATCGAGAACCAGGGGCTAGACCTGTTCATTAAAGTTCTAGAGGTACATGGAAATTATGTGAACATGTAAAGAAAAATATGCAACGTTATATACACGACAAACTTAAGCAGATTTCTATAGGAATTCATCATCACACTTAATGATGTGTTCCTCAGTATACGTACGCATGGTTTCAGGGCAAGATGACTCACTGTTGTTTTTATTCATACCTCCCCCTCTCTTTATCTGTAGTCGTTCCCCAATGAATCTTCTATTCAGCAGAAGGTTCTCGGGCTTTTGGTGAGTTTACTTCTCTTTTATTATTCCGAAGCCAAACTGAATCTAGAATGCATTAACAAAATTAAGGAATCATCATTCCCTGCTCGCCTTTTGAATGTTGTAGAACAACATAGCAGAGGTTGGGGAGCTGCATGGAGAGCTCATGGTGCAGGGGTTTCTGGACCACATCAGCAATCTGCTGCACAGCCCAGAAGTGGAAGTCAGCTACTTCGCTGCAGGCATCCTTGCACATCTGACGTCACGAGGAGAAGAGGCCTGGGCGCTCAGCCCCAGTCTTCGGTCCTCGCTGCTTGAGCAACTGGTAGGAATAAGCAAGCTTAATGAGAACTGTTGTGCATAAATATGGTTATTGGAAATGTTGGTTTTGAGCGTGATGCATTTGTGTGTCTGTGCAGCATGCTGTCATTATGAAGTGGCCCCCACCTGAGTGTGAAATGGTGGCCTACAGGTGAGATACAACTTCTATTGAATAATAATGGAGTATTATAAAAAGGATGCCCACAAACTTTGACTTTGACTTTATTTATCTGTTAAATATGACAATTTAACCATTTATAACCTGTGACAAACCTTGACAGGGGGGGGGGGCTTAAGGTACACTCTAGATGGGTTGCCAGCAAAGGGGTTAGCACAAAGAAATGGATACACATTTCCCACATTCATACCTACGGCCAATTAAAATCACCAGTTAACCTACCAAACCACTGAGTCACACGGAGAACATGCAGAGTCCAGAAAAAAACAGCTCCTTCAAACCAGAAACCTTCTTGCTGAGAGAGGCGACTGTGCTAACTACTGTGTCAGCAAAATTTCTAATTTATAGAGCTCCGAGAGCCAAATCTTCAAACCTCATGTGAATATGTTACATGCAATTCAGTGTTTGTTTGCAGGAACTGAAAAAAAAAACCCAATCTCAGGGCACCTAATATTGTAATGCCAGGACCCTACAAAGCAAGAAATTGAAGCATTTGGTGACAGTGGGGGGAAAAAAAACCCTTTAAACTCTAAAAGACCTCTAGTAGAATCAGGCGCAGGGAGGGGCAGGCATCCCTTATCCTGAGGCAGACGAAGTAAGAAAAAAGGTGCACACAGAGATGATAAATTACAAACGAGGTAAAGCACAAACTGTAAGCAAGCGTAAGCAAAATTAAATGCCAATAGTAATAGTGACATTTCAATATAATGTGGATTTAACGGAAGACTTAAAGTGCGTAGTGCATCCCAGCCTCCAGAGCCTAGGATAACAAAGGGATGATTCAGGGTCACCTGATCCGGTCATAACCATAGTGTCTATCAAAAATTAGCATTTCAAGGTTGATCTTAAAGTACAGATGGTGCCTGTCTCTCCCAAAGTGAGTAGCTGGTTCCACACATAAGGGGCGCGATGGCTGAAGGCTCTGCCTCCCATTCCAGTCCTGTGACACAATAATTGTATTGTCATTTTCTTTCCTTCTTTAGGTCATTTAATCCCTTCTTTCCCCTACTGGAGTGTTTTCACACCCCTGGTGTCCAGCTGTGGGCAGCCTGGGCCATGCAACATGTCTGCAGCAAGAACGGTGAGACGCAGATCCGTGCAAAAATAAAACCAAAGATTATTCTAGCTTAATGTGACGTCTCACCTACCCAAACCCCTTATGGATACTTCTGTATGTGCAGCTTCTCGCTACTGCAGCATGTTGTTGGAGGAGGGTGGTCTGCAGCAGCTGGAGCATGTTCATAAACACCCACAGACCCACAAAGACGTCAAACTGCTGGCTGGGAGCATACTAGAGAGCCTACAGCGCCACAGGGCTCGCACCGGCCAGCCAGTACACACACACGCAAGTCGCCGCCAACCGCCGCAGTAACCTCACAGAGGTAAAGGCACGAACGGCAGCTAGCTCAGCCTCGCAGAGGTTGAAGATTGATTATGCTTTCATTCTCTTTCAGAAAATCAGAATCTCTGGTGAAGAAGAGGAAATTAAGCTGGGTTCCACTGTGGATGGAAGGTGGTGGTTGTGTGTGGTTGTGTGTGTGTGTGCATGTGTGTGAATATATATCTCACACACAAACACGGACTTACAAGAATCTCTCAAAATGTAAGCTGAATTAAGGACAGAGGCATTGCAGTTCTTTGCACACAACCTTATTTATTTTCTCGCTTTTTTTTTTTTTTTTTTTTTTTTTAAACCAGAAACATGTCAGTGCATACTTAACACATCTCAGTTTAGGAACGATTCCCCAATGCTCTGCTGAGGGCCAGTACCCTGATACCCTCATATGTTGCAGAGTACTATGGATGTCTGAACTGGCTGATTAGCTCATTAAATATACGCATGCTGTCACCCTGAGCTCAAGCATGCTGGAGTATGTCTGAATGCTTATACTGTTCGCTTTAGGAATGCCTGCTTGTTTGTTTATGGCAGTCCTCAGTTCACTGAAACCCTCGCCTCTGGTTCTGCAATACTACTGCTGCTCTACTCTTCATTTGGTCTTTTATCAGCTAATGCCTTTGATTTGATGTGACAGGACACTTGCCGAGGGCGTGTTCAGTGGGTTCAGGCGTTCCAAACATTCAAACACGATAACCTCAATTATAGAGAAATGATCTTTTGGGGAAACTTGATTACATTTTGTTTGTTTTTGAAATGTTCTCAACATTGGGCAGCCCCAAATCAGTCCGATTGGTGGCGGAGCCAGCAGTGCAGAAAGCTCAAGAGGAGAATTCACATGATAAGCTGAGTACTACAGTCACATGTACATGTTTACGTCCAAATATACTTTCCTGGACACAAATGGCAATAATGATGTGGCCAGCATAGTAAGGATAGGTGTATATTTGCAGTGAGTCACATCTGCTTTCTCTTTGAGAAACTTGTGTATATATTTATATAAGTATGTTTTTGTTATGCGTCTGAGTGTCTTAAAGACAGACAGCACTTCAGTGTGAGCATGTGTGCATATATGCGCTTGTACAAGTGTCTGCATCTCAAAGAGTGTATGTATTTGTACATAAGGATACGGGGGGGGGGGGATAATTGTTTAGGAGTGATTGCATGGATATTATTCTACTGTATGTCCCATTGTTTTGTCAGTTCTATCTGATTGAACAAAGGGGGGAAAAAAACAGCTTATACGACAATAGAGTGGAATCGTTTAAATTATTTAAAGGCATTTCTCTGTTCTAAAAGTGACCGGCCATGTGATGTCAGCATCCTACAGGGTGTCATTTTAACAGTTACGCTTCTGCTGTCTAGAGACTCGCTGTAACAGCTTGTGAGAGTGACCACATTTTTGTTGTTCGTCTCTTATTGAAGGTCTTGTCATTTTCTATGCCGTCAACGCGTAACTACGAAAGAGTGCTGGGGAGACACGAAGCAGAATTAGTTTTGCATTTTGAGAATGAAGTCGACTCCCTTAATCCACAAAGTAAAGGTAGGAAAGTGACCACTAGCTGCCAGAATGGAGGAGATTTTCTGGTGAAACTTTATTCTCAAAATGCAAAACTTTTCTAATGAGTTGCTCAAACACTTTCATAAATAACACTAAATAATTTGTGGCAAATTTGTTTGGCAGGAATGCCAGTGACCGGTCAGAAGATTTGAAAAGATTACTGGATGTATGTTAATATAGATAAATATAGGACATTAGGCTCCAAAACGATACTTAAGCAGCTGTCAGCGAAGCACACACACCTCATCAGCTCAGTGAATTGTGGCCCTGTTGTATTCTGTAAATCAGTTGTTGATGAGCTTGCTAATGATGCATGTGTCCCAGACTAATAGTGATCCGTTTCCACAAGGATGGTCTTAGATGACAGAATTTGGTTTTTTTCCTTTCACTTCAGATGAGTCGTGTAGTTTAGTTGAATATCGCCCTGCATAAAAGGCCAGTTTTTATTTTATTTTTTCCACAAGCGTTTTAATTCAATTGGAAGATGCAGAAAGTCAAGGTACTGTATGTCTGCTGTGACTGTGCCATGTTGCTGCTCAGAATCGCATTTTCAAATTTAGAAATAAAGAATGTACACTGCCATAAAACTGGAGATGACCCAGGTGCTGTCTTTTTTTTTTTTTAAGTATTTTTATTTAGTTTCGTTCCAAAGATGACCCTGCCACCGATAAAGCGGCAAATATAAATTATACACAATCAGGGCTTGTCAGTTTGATCCCGAGTGTCACAAAAGCAAGCAGCCACTATTGAGCACTTGCATGGCCTAAACCAATGTACTGGCACCGGCTGGGTTTCACACAGACAATCAATGGGTGTTAATTGTTTATCTGACATCGGGCTATAGACAGCAGTGTGTGTGCTTCTGCATTCACATGTCGGTACAACAAAGAAATCCAGTAGCTCAAAGGAGTTTATTCCCCAGTGAACCGCGGAGCTCTCTTCTCTATGAAGGCTGCCATACCCTCCTGTCGGTCCCGTGTGGGGATGACCTACAAAGAGAGGACAAGCAGATGATGATTTAAGGGAAGAGAGCATCAGAAGGTCAGTGTCGAAGCTAGACCGCACTAGACTTTAATTGATAACAGCCTGGGCATCGGCCACGTGTTGGGTTGCCTTAGAATTAAGCTCAAAAGAAAATTCCTGAACCACAACAATTATGTCAAATTACAACGAGGGAGTGTTTTGGAAACGATAAGCAAGAACTGGAAGACTTACTCGTGCATAACACATCCTCTCTATCGCCATTGCTGAACCGATGTCGACCTGGAAGAAAGAGCAGTCACTAAATTCACTGACGTAAAGACCTTTGAAGAAGATCTGGGATTCATAATGTACCTCCATGCCTCGGTTCATTGCCTCTTTTGCCACCCGCACCGCAATAGGAGCCTGAGCAACAGGAAGAAAAGGGTTAGATGTTGATGGTATCATCTCCTTCCGTCCTAATCAGGTGCCCAAACCACCTGGATTGGCTCTACTTTAAATGTAGGCTCTTTTGAATATAAAGGCCGATGACAGACACAAAAACGCTCCCCTTCCTTTACGTTTTTGTCTCTGATACTTTATGCATTTCACTCTACCACTGACGGCCCTTCATGTTGTCGTTTATTCTATTTTTTTGTTCAAAAATTAAATTTGGAGAGAATGAAAATTCAAAAACAGTTTGAGAAAATTCAATATTGGTATGTCTGTGAAGGTTCTCAGTCATCCAGGTCATGGTAGTCTAAGGAGCTTGGAAAGAAAAGCGTCTGGACGTCCAGACGCTTTTCTTTCCAAGCTCCTTAGACTTCAATATTGGTAAATCAATTTAAGCAATTCATTTCTACAGCAATTTAACCGGAGAAACTCCTTCCAGTTTAATCACGTGTAAGCTGCAGTGTATTTGTCTTAAAAATTCCAGGAAAACAAAAGTGCCAAAATAAAGATCTACGCCCTCTTATTTCCTCTGTTCCCTCACTTTGATTCAGTGCAAGATCCTGTTAATCAATCAGTCAATCCACGCTAACTTGAGCATAAATGTGTTGGAAAATGTGAGTGTATGGTGCTATTTTTGGTCCATTTCTCCACTTGACTGCGACTCTAACCCCGCTGACTGTGGGCATCTGAACTGGAGTGAAAGATATATGGAACGACAGAGGCCTGGAGAGAGGGACAAGCAGAGGGAGATGGTGAGAGGGAAGGTGGGAAGAGAAAAAAAGAAATCAAGATGGAAGAAAGGAAAAAAGAAATGCATTGCTTGAGAGGAGAGGGATGGAAGGGAGAAAGAGGTAAGAGAGCAGATCCCCCTGCCTGAAGGAGAGATGCAGCAGTATCTGAGCTGCAGCAGCGTGAAAAAAGTGTGTTTGTACTCGAACCTGGGGCAGTATCTCCCTGGCCAGGCTGAGTGCCTCTCTGTAGGCAGCGTCTCCTGTCTGGTTCTGTTCTGCTACTCTGTTTATGAGCCCCATCTCCAGAGCTGTCTGCCCTCCCACACGCCTGCCTGATAACAGACAAGGCGAGACAGTGGTACACAAGATCCTTGCTCGCTGATGAGCATTCAGTGCCACTAAAAAAAAACACGTCAATATTTCTGAATTACTACCTGTGAAAATGAGCTCTTTGGCCAGAGTGACGCCGATCATCCGTGGCAGACGCTGACTGCCCCCTGCAGGACAAACCACTTCAAGGTCAACTTATCACAGCTGCTTTATCTCTATTTACATACAGTCAGTGCAGTCCAGGGTCATTTCAGTGACCTCTATTCGTCTTACCCGCCCCTGGGAGCAGCCCCCGTGTCGTCTCAATAAGACCCATCTGTGCCGAATTTGCTGAAATGCACACACACAAACAGAGGACAGTTGAAGGTCCAAGTGCCATTAAGCTGGAGAGAGTGTAAAGTCTGACCGATGTCTCTGTCGGAGCAATTGACACAAACACCTGCTCACCTAGCTCATCTGTGCTCAACCAATCACTGAGCTGCTGCACCTAATATAACCAATCACATGGAGGTTCAAACGCACGAACAGCTGGGCAGATGTGGCCTCATTAATCCCCAATCTCATCAACAGATCATTAGAGCTCAGTCGTCTCAGGAGTATGTTTTTAGCCTGACCATTGTGTGTATATAACACATTTACATTAATTCAAAACTGTTCAAAAGCTGCTAAGACACTTTAATTCCCCCCAAGTTACTAATAAAGAGTAGAGAAAGTTTTATTTCATTTTAGAAGATATTCTTTCAGTAAATTATATGTTCATTAACTGGGATGGCTGAAATTGTGTAAATATTGTGTGTATAATTTTAGATTATTTTTTTTTTTTAAATGTATAGCACAACACATTATCATTTAAACTGAATAGTGCTATAAAAAATTAATTTCAGTCCACACATGATGGAAACTTTTAAAATACATAGTATTTTGAAATCTTTTCTTATTTTTTCCTTACTTAATAATTGTCTTTTGAGCTCTCAGAATATTTTTTTGACCCCCTCGGGGAGTCCTGTGAGTCCAGTGAGGAAATTGTCAATCAAGAGAAATGGTCCTAAGTTGAAACTGCTATCCTCCACCACTGATCTGATATGACTGGATTGGCAACAGCTGTAAAGAGAACATGACATCCCCTTCCCAACCTGATTAGCATCACCTGAAGAAAGAAAGCAGATTCTACTCAAGCGTGAAGGATCCGATTCAGAGTTGGCAGGTGAAGGTTCAGAGGTCACTCACCAGCAGTGCGAAGGTCACAGGCCAAGGCTAACTCCAACCCACCTCCCAGTGCAACTCCATCCAACGCTGCGATGGTCGGTGTGGGCAACAATGCTGCCAGGTTATTGAACCGAAGTGAGAAAAGTTTACAAATGCATACACACATTTAGCTTGAAAAAAAAAAAAAAGACTGACTAATCACCCAACCTTAATGGGGTTTTTTTGTTTTTGTTTTTTACCTATTTGAGTCATGAGGGAGCGCAGGCCGTGAACAAACAAATCAGACTCAGAGTTGTTCATCAGAGCTCTCTCCTTCAGATCGGCACCTAACCATGCATCATAACATACATGGTCACCCATCATTACTGCACACTTTGATCACACTTTCCTGGCACCAGAGATCACTCACCTGCACAGAAAACGCCTGGCACTAAACTCCTGAAGATAACCACACGCACCGCTGAGTCATTAGACAGAGTGGACACCACCTCCCTCATCTGCACACACATACGTCATCATGTCTCAGTGGCTGCTGCACATGTGTTAAATGTGTGTGTCTGTGTAGGTGTGTGAGAGAGAGAAAGACGTGGAAGTCTGCTCACCTGTGACACAAACACATTGCCGAGAGCATTTCTGGCTTTGTGTCGGCACATCAACACTTCTACGATCCCTGAGGAAAAGAAAGCAACAAGAGACATAGAGGGCAACAGCTAGAAATTAGTCTTGCTGAGTTTTTATAAACGTGCCGGTTACAATTCAGTAAAAATGTGGGTTCATTAACTATTTATTTCTGCAGTGACCACGATGGAAATCAAGCCTATCAAGCCATGGAATTGGCTTTCTACAGTCATCTTAGTCTGGAAGACACCTAGTAGGCCTAATACATAAAACATATCCTGAAACAAAAAATATTTAATTTGTAACAAAAGCCAGTTGAAATCTAAAACGCTCACATATAAGTGTTAAAATACACTGCTGTAAAAAGAAAATTAAAGAAACACATCAGATTCTTGTGGGATATATCTACTGATGGCCTGAAACAATGTTACACGCAGCATAATGTTCACCACGGCTTCTCCAGACCCTCCCACATCTGTCACATGTGCACAGGGTGTCATGGTCCCTGTGCCTGCCTGCGTGGACCAGTGTGGCTATAGTGTTTTGTGTCTGTGTCTCTCTCTCTCTCCCTCTCTCTCCTGCTGGGGTGGGGCTCAGGTTGAGCTCCCGCCCCTGACGCACACCTGTTGCTGGTTACCGGTGATTCTTCTCCTGCCGCCAAACTGTTCTTAAGGCAGGGGCGCGGAGCTGGACATCGCTGGAATATTGAGTTGCTAACGTTAGTGGAAGCCGGTCTAGTAAATTGCCATTGTGTATTTGCTGAAAGCTAACGGTTGTGTCACGTCTAGATTTCCCGGACCCGCCTGGTGCCTTGAATCCTGTGTGTAGTGACGGATCGGAGTGGAGGTCGTGCGAAGGAATCACTACGACAAGCGAGTGAGCGGAGTGGAGTGGAGTAGAGCGTGTGCAAGACTGTGTTTTGGTTCCCCTTTCCCCCCCCCAGACTCCTGTGGACCCCTGGAACCCGGATCTTCCCTTCCCCTTCACCTGTACATAGAGCACCCGGTGTCACCAAATAAACTG
>VVHJ01010529.1:5964-25579 GCA_015107715.1 Tylochromis polylepis
AAAAGAGCAGGATTTAAATGAGCAAAAAGCACGAACACTAAGAGCACGGCAGGCCTAATTAATACTGTGCGATACTCCAAATTTTGGTATTGATCTGATACCAAGTAAATACAGGGTCAGTATTGCTGATTATGATAACTTTAACTTATGAAGACAGCTTATGTAGGGGAGAGCACTGTGTACATACGAGATGACTCAATTTGCAAACTCTGAACACATTTTAATGACCACTAAATTACTACTTTTTTTTTTTTTAACTCTCAACAGTAATTAGTTAACACAACAAAACACACCTTTCAGCTTTTCATTTTGAATTTTCTTTTTTTTTTTTTTTTTTTTTTTTTTTTTTTTTTTTTTGAGACCTGGAACGTAAATGTGTCTGTCTCTAAAACACTTTGGGTCAACTTCTGTTGATTAAATGTGCTATAGACTATAAATAAAATAGACGTGACGGTCAACGCAAAGACATTTCATAGTGCACGTTTGAGGTAAATCTTTTTTTTTTTCATTCCTCCCCTCCCAAAAAATTAAAACAATTCAGTGAGCTACATACTGAACTTGTAGAAAAGTTAAAGTATCAAACATATATCACTAGTATCGATCTGATACCAACACCAGCGTTGGTATCGATATTTAGATTGAGCCACCCACCTCTAGAAATTACCACTATATTAGTAACAATGATTTGGCAGAGAACAGTAGTGCATGGTCAGTTCTTGCATATCTAGAGGTGAAGACAGTGCAACGCAGATGTGGAAGGAAATCCCAATAAAAAGCAACTTCGCCTGCAGATGGAGCCTGCGAAGGAACCCCAGCCTACATCTCCACCTGCGAACAAGAGAGAGGGAGAGAAAGAGGGGGGGGGAACCCCAAAAAGAAAGCACATGCCTGCCTGGACCATAACAAATAACATCACACCATGCAATGTTTTTCTTTTTTTCTTCTACAGTCCAATCGTTAGGTCATGTGAATTATAGCCTAAGTTTACTACTCTTAGCCGACAGCAGTGGCACCCAGTGGGGCCTTTTGCTGCTGTAGCCTTGCTGTCTGGTTCTAGGTTGGACACATTGTGGTTCAGAGGTGCTCTTCTACATACCTTGGTTATAATGAGTGGTTATTTGAGTTACTGTTGCTTTCCTCTCTCTAGATGTAGCTTTTTACCTCTGACACCAGCAGAGGATTTTCACCCAGAGAACTGCTGGACACTGCTCACATTATTTTGGACCATTCTGTATGAATCCTAGATGGTTGTGTGGGAAGATCCCAGTAGATCAGCAGTTTTTGAAATATTCAGACCAACCCTTCTGGCATGAGAACCATGCCATATTCAGAGTCACTTAAATCACCTTTCTTTCTCATTCTGATTACTACAGCCATCAAAGAGTTCTGTGTAGAACTCTGTCAAAAGATCAAATAAAATGAAGTCCAGCATAAACACCACCAAGAGGTTTCCATGTGACATGCTTTCCACTGGGTTCAACGGACCTGTAGAAGACAAAGCAAAATAGGTGAAGATTTCAAAACTTCTAGCAGTATGACTGCTTCTGTACTGAACATCTTACCACAAGAGCTTTAATTGATTATAAGTGCTATTGGGAGGAACACAAAACAAATCTAAGTTGTGCTCACGCATATAACCTATGATCCTGCTTCATATCATTTGATTTGAAGATGGCGGTCAGATGCTATTAGGAAAGTTTTCTTTACATCCACCAGTAAATCTCCACCCTTTATGAATTCCTATGTCTTGAAATCCATATGAGGACTTGAGAACAGGATATTCTCAATGTTTCCTGCCTTTAAGTTTGACTTTCTGTAAGCCATGTAGCACCCTTGGTTGTCGTGCTAGTTGACGTTAACTGCTTTTTCTTTTCTTTTGCAAATAACATGAAAGACTTGCTGATTCAAAAACATCCAGAATAACAAAGAGAAGTTAGCTTTATAAATTTTGTGTTACATACACTGGTCATTGCAAGAGGCAAAACAAGCACTGTTTTACAAAAAATGCTGGTTGCTGTCTTTAGTGTGAAACTAATTTCAGTTTGTATGTTTTCTTCTCTGTCATACTGCACTCACTGGAAGTTTCTGAATAAGAGCATTGGACAAAACACTTAAGATGTAAATGCAATCTTTCTACATGGCTGGCAGGCATCTCTGATATCAGTGGAATTGCCTCTTTGTCAGTGTACAATTGCACATTTGACTTTTTTTTTTCTTCTTCTTAACAACAAAGTTAAGCTGACTTGCAGCTGAAAGACCATAACCATTATGGTACCATAACAAAGTGGCATTGTAGGGAGACTTGTGTTTCAAAAAGCACTGATAATGAAAGGTTCCCTGCCTGTAGCAGGTAACCATGGTGTTTCCACTTCCCAGACACATTAAGCTCTTGTTGGTGACGTGGTGGAGACTCAGGCAGAGAGCTGAACAAGGTGTTCTCACCTCTGTGCTCTCTGCTCTTCTTGACCTTCATTAAAATGCCATGGCCTGTAGCAATTAATGCCACTAGGGGACCTGAAATAATGTGAGGCAGATTAACCTCAGGATCAAACGACCAAAAGGCAGTTGGTTTAAGCAACTGCTTGACACTTGTAGAGTTACTATCAATCTTGTATGTGAGTACAAATGAGGGACTACCTTGATAATGTTATGAATTATGGATGATACATATTATATAACCAGCTGTGTGTGAAAATGAAAGACAACTTATAGAGAAATATCTGCTAATTCAGAGCAGTCGCTTGCGTAGAAGATCACATGTTTAGAAAATAATTTTCTTGCTCAAATTGTTTTGTTGTATGACTGTTATATGTTTTAATATTATGTTCTGTTTTCCAATTTTAATATATTCTCTTAATCCAGTCAAAAATACATGCCCTCATTTCCAATGTGATGTAAAAATCACATATCAGACTGTAACATATAAAATGTATGGTTTTAAGGTAAAACAAACATGTGGTCCACCATATGTACTATATGATATAATACATGGTTACATTGTAACCTGGGTTCTCTTGGAGACTATCTCTCCACTCCCTTATGTATTGTATACATAAAGGTTATGCTCTTTTACATATTCCATTGTGTATAATGAGTGTAGAAAGAGCCTTAATATGGTGCAGACTGCTGTTAACCACTTCAATCTAAAATTTCCTATAGGTCTTCAGGTGGGTTGAAATCCAGTGACTGTGAAGGCCATTGCATATAATACATTTTGAAATTCCTCAAACGTTTCAGTGACCCCTTGGGATCTTTCAATTAATCAAGCAGCAGACAGGGTTTAAGCATCACAGTTAAAAGACAGTTTTGGGACTGTTGTCCTGTTAAAATGTTATTCATTTTAAGTAATCCCTAAGAATATTATCTATAAACTTTAACTTTGATATATTATTTAGTCATGAATATTTAATGATACTGACAAACACTTTACAGATTTGTGTTATTTTAGGGATTATGTTTGAATCACTAGCAGATCAGAGACAGACAATTATTTTAGGGTGTAGGTTGGTGGTTAATTCATTAAGGCGGTCTACAACTGTGGGATGTTCCCTTTTCCTCCCATACATGAAAAATTATAATAATAGAATGATATAATAATTGGATTTAGGCAGCCAGCTGTGTCAGTTTTGAGTTTAAGCAACAATGACTCACAGTCACAGAGACCTATGGAGCTCACATTGTGGGTGTGGGCAGACATTCAAAATAAGACATAGTAAAGTGGATTGGATCCAAACAAAGGTTGAGTCATCCAATTTGTCATGAAAGCTGCTTTGGTATATTCAGAAGTGTGTAAAACATAAGAAGCAGTTTGGAGGTGAGTGTGGTGAGCAGCAGGGGGTGTGATACATTTGTTCACTTATAGATTGAATTTTGAGATTGCTTCAAAAGACATTTACTTTTTTTCAAGGGTTATACGCAACTCTTTTGTGTATATGGATTTAATGCAGTGATATACATCTTTGTATCTGTCTCTATGGTCTCTGTCTCATATTTGTCCTGAAACTGAGTGAAAATGAAAAACACAGTTTTACCTATTGCTGTGAAATACTGTATTGTGCAGAGATGATTGAGTCATACTAACTTTGGTTCTTCTTTGACTTTGGCTCCCAGTAGTACGTTTTACTGTCATGTGGATCACTGTACATATTGGGATGATTTGTACCTTATGAAGACCAGACTAATTCTGTACCCTAATGCAGGGGTACAAGTATGCACCTTTGCAAAGTTATGTACTGATATCATTATTGATTTTTATTCATTCACACTAGGAAATGGGCTGGTATTTGTGTAGTGCTTTTCTAGACTCCTTGACCTTTTTTTTTTTTTTATTAGTGCTAAACCTTAGTACTGCTATGCTGCTGATTTACATGACATTTACAGAATACAACCTGCTAGAAAGTATTATGTTTTAATTTAGCTTGAATAAACAGTAAAATGTTAAAATCAAAGATTAAAATTTTGAATTTTATCATTATCTTGTTTTTTTCTTTAAACATTTTGTGTATATTTTTGTATTTATTTTGTTTTGGCTCCTGAAACTACACCTTAAAATCTAGAAGAAAGTGTGCAAATATGTTCCTTTTACCTCTCTGGAACTTTATACCCTTTGGCCCTCAAAGAGTTGCAAATAATAAAGACTTGAAAACCATTTCTGTAGACAATCTAAAAATTGATTAATTGGCATTTTTAGATTGAAATTTTTAGATTATGCATCTTGTTGACTCCTGTGATTTCCTTTAGTGTCACCTTAAGGTTGACATTAACTAGGTTCTCATTAACTGCATGTCAAAAGAATGAGCAAAAGAAATACAACTTAATGCTCTGCTGTTACACATATTAGCAATCAGCACATTGTTATAATCAGATGGCTCTAATCCTCTGAGTTAGTTATTAATTTTCTTTTCTTTATATAGCTCTAATTTACTTCAACAGTCTCAGATGAAGACCTTATACAGGGAAAACCAAACATCCTTATGAAGCAAGAATAAAAAAGTGGGCATTTTGTTAGGAAAACAAAAAATCACAAAACCATCCAATTCCAGGGGCAGAGATGCCTGCAGAAAGAATTGGTAGAGAGAGGCAGACTACATGAGAGAGACACACAATGCTAATAGCATGCAGTTGTTAGATTGTAAATACACAGGGAGTGTAAGAGTGTAGAAGAGAAATGCTCAGTGCATCATGATGCCTGAGCAGCCAGAGCCTATAGTAGCATAATTGAAGAGCTCTTCAGCGTCACCAGTCCTAACTTTAGGTTGTATCAAAAAGATAACTTATGAAACCTTTTTTTTAAAAGACAGATTGTGGGATTTCTAAACTTAAACTGAAGGTTTGAAGGTTATGGTGAGGTGAGATGCTTACGGCCAAATAGAACTTTGATCTTGTGTGAATTTTGAAGGTGCTTTACGGTTGTATTTTCAAGTTCATGTAGTAGTTTGGATTTTTTTAATACTATTTGAATGAAGTTTTTAGTTCATTTATTCAATCTAACATCATAGATAATTGTAGCTCATTTCAAATGTTTTCAACTGGTAAAAGGTTTGGACTGGAGGCAGATATGCTCTTGTAAAAGATTCAAAATGCACTGTAACATTGTCTTGCAGTAATATGCAATGCCCTCTCTGGGGGGGGCATTGTCTGGATGGGAGCACATGTTGCTCTAAATCCTATACATACAGTACCTTTCAGCATTGATGGTGCCTTTCTAGATATACAAGATACCAGTTACATAGGAACTAATACACCCTCTGAGCGCTGATAACAACAATCTCTCAGCTTGTTAAGATTTCCTCTGCATTATTTTAGGGTCTTTACCTTACAATAGAAAGTGCCTTGACGCAAATGTGATTTGGTGCTATATAGACAAAGACACTTTGTTTTTTAGCAGCGGGGTTGCTGCTTGACAATAAACCAGTGTGATTTGATCAGGACTGTCAACAACTCCTTTTGACAGTGCAGCTTTAAATTAATTTCAGATAAAAAGCCACTTGAAATGTACACTACCATGCTGCCTCGATGCATACTGTGAAACATGGATGGAAATGCAACGTACTGCCATGGCATTTGGTACACACATTTAAGTTCTGTATTACTTCTTTATGGTGGGAATTTTTAATTTGCTTATTGCTTTATGAACCAGTATCTGTAAATCTAATTACATTCCCCCCCACCCCAAGAAGCGCTGTGGTGTTAATTAGCAAATACTAAACTAAGATGTCGAACCTGCTGAACGTTAGCACCCTGACAGCAAAGGCTCACAGAGATGATAGCATGGCTGGTGATTTGCAGACTAATTTAACCGTGGCTTGGTTGTAGAAAAAGGATGTAACATGAAAGCACACCGATACTGACGGGACTTTCAGGAGGCACTTTTGTGTTGTCATGTTATCAAACTTCCCACTACGGTTTGTTCAAACATTTGAAGACTGAGTCAACAGATGTGCAGTGATACAGAAAACATGTTCAAACTGAAATATTCTAGGAGAGACTTTAAGATCACACAAAGAATACTGGGCTTCTTTTTTCTTCTTTTTACATGTTAGCAGATGTTCCTCATATACCCTATTTATGGAAATGCTGTAAAATAGAAAATGTGTTCCTGTTACTAAATCAATGCAATCAGCTGCTACGTAGTTTGTTGCAACCCTGAAATTTTAAAACGTTTTAATGGATTTCTGTCTAGGAGATCATCTCTCAAAGATATTTTAGTGAGTCATATCAAATCTACATTTGGAAAATGTACAGTATCTCACTGAATGGATTGTGAGCTCTTCTATGTTTCAGACACACTTGTGCTCCAGCCTGATAAGACCGGTGTGTTTTACAAACAAATCCCGCCTGCTGCAGCTCCAGTGTCGTCTTCTTCCCCTTGAGAAGTCCTGCAGAAACGCAAACCCTCCATTTTCAGAACACGTCTTAATGTTTAATATTAGTGTGAACGGGCTCCTCTCCTATGCTTTAATCATTCATTAAAGTACGATTCTCTTTACGCTGTGCTGCGCACAAACACACACATTCACCTGTGCACACATGAGCACAAAGCACCTGTGCATGGCAAAGGCTCTGCGTGGCAGAGCAAATATGTCTGTTCCCAAGACGACGAGAGATAATAGAGTCATTATAACAGGACAAACAGATTACACAGTGCAATGCTGTCGCGGACTCCACACAGCCCATCAGCAACATCAAAGAAATACTTTAAGACAGTTGGATAGTTTATCCTACATTTGATGATTTTTTTTTTCTTCGAGCTTAGAAATTTTTTTTGGGTGTCAGGAGTTGTGCAGCAGGGACAAACTAGAAAACTGATAAGCTTTCCTGGATGTATGGTCGTATCAGCCCAAGACAGACAGCACCCAAGTGGATATTATTTGATACCATAAATGTCAGAGATGATTACTTTTACAAGTTAATATCCACTCTGTAGGTCTGTAGGTCATCTCTCTGAATCCCTGTAGAGCCCTGTTAATCATCTTCTATTTATTGCCTTGGAAATGCAAGGACACTAACGAATGCTGGAGCAATGAGAGCTCCGACTGACAGGACATCACTGTGGATATGATTTTATTGCTTTTTTCTTTTTTTCCCTTTTAATATCTTTCACATCTTTTCGCATTCGTCTTATCACTAACAGGTCCACAGTTTGAATGGTACATTGGTTTCACCATCAGACTGGCATTTAGGTGCTTATCTGTCCAGATTTAAATAATTTTAAAAAATGACTTCAAATCTACTGGAGAATACACACGAGCCTTGTTGGCAGAAGTTGAACCAATACCTAATGCACTTCAAGAAGCCTGTGACAGAAAGCTCAAATGACTGAACAGAAGTAGTTTTTAGTTGGCATAATGTCTTCGAGTGTAGATCATAATGCTGAAGGATTATCTGTGGACTACATTTGTGGTAATATGCATGCTCTGTTGAGTTGTAATCATGAAAGCTGTCACTCCTTCACAGCTGCTGCCGTAATTCATTACGTCCTAATTACTCGCTGAGAACAAATTTAAGCAATAAGAATCAATATCAATTAATTTGCTAATTTTGAGCAAGATTGGAAAAAGACAGATGGCTGGGTATACAAATCTGTCCTGAGATGTAATTAGAGTTGCCTAAGACTTTTGAGACGCCACAGGCATGTTTTTGCTATATTTTCCACATGACATTAACCCTGAAAAATATTTTTTTCTCCTGCAATAATTAGTAAATTCAGTGGGTAGACTGACGAGGCATTTTCTCTGAAATGCTGATATTTGCTCGCATGATAAAGCAGTTGCAGATTTGTATGATATATATCTCCATAAAGAGTATTCCCATTAATACTATACCTGTGTCGAAAGAGAATGTGATGCAGGTTTGAGTGTTGCAGAAGTCTACAATAAAATGTATTTTCCTTTTTTAAATGTATCTTTTTGTTGTCCATATTAAAGTAATCGCTGCTCATTGTTCAACAAATTCAGTTGGATCATCTGTAGTCAGCACACAGCAGCAACACTTTATGCACACACTTCAAACGTCACGGAAATAATTTTCAAATAAGCTGTGCTGCAATGCAAAACAAACACCTACGCTCAGTATTTTTACTCAGGTTTTCTGTTTTCGATTTTATTCAGGAAGCTCAATTCCTCTCAAAGGCAGAAATTTGAAATACTGGACATTTATTTATCTAAGAATACTGTTTTTAACAAAAGCCCCCACTTACGTCTCATATTCCTCATAAACAAATACAGTTTCATCATTAATGTGATTTAAGTTGGGAGGGGGATTAAATCGATTTAACCTGTTAAAACAATTTAAACTTTTCATTAAGATAATTATATATTTTCAAATGAGACAGTACACACAAGTGTACAGTGATTGTCTGCTTCCTGTGAGTTTCACAATAAGTAGTAGGGGATCAGGAAAAGTCAGTATTACACATTCTGAAAGTGAAGTTTATTGTAAGCAGTACTTCATTTTGAAAGAAGCAGAAGAAGCATGGCTGGTCTGGCCACTCTGCAGTAACGTTATGACTAGGTGTGGTCTGTTGTACTTGTCTAGTATTTTGCTGCAACATTATAATACATCCTGCTGCATATCATGTGGGAAGCCAATGCTTTTTCACTGTACAAGTTTGATTATCAGACTTGAATCAGGCTCAGGGCAAATTGAAAGATCAAGATTAATGTACATATTATTTGGTTTAGTTATGGGAAAAGGGTTTGATTCTTCCTCCACTTTAGTTTGTTCTCCCATTAATGAACAAGCAGCAGATCTCAGATGTCTCTGTGAAAAATTAGACAGCCTCTTTAATGCCAGTGCTTGGCACGAGATCTGATCTGTAATTGCTCTTTTCTCACAGATACCGACAAAGCTGATGTGGATACTAATCCTCGTGTCGGTTGCTATTACTTTTATTGTATCATAAAGAAGATCTATCACTGCTTCAAGCTGCTTAAGTCAAATGACACATACTGTAAGTGCGTCATGTAAGTGTAATCAGACAAGAAGAATATGCAGCATTTCTGGTTTTAATCTCATGCATGGAAATTTGATATGTATAACATATTAGATGGTAGAGTAGTTACATGTTATTTCAGATTATTAAAACAAACTTAAACCTGTGTAATCAAGTTTGTGTTTTGTTTTTTGTTGTAAGGTAGGAGCAATTGTGGCTGTGGAACAGATTTGCAAATAAGTGCTTGTTTGCATGTTTGGATTCATTTACAGTTGCAATGTTTTGCCAGTATCCACATTGCTTTTTCTCACATTTTGGTCTTCTTCTTCTTATTAATTAATTAATTTATTTGTATGGCTCAGTGCTCCACTTTGCTAACCCCCTCGCTGTTGAATTTGTCAGAATTTTACCCCAAATAGCCACATAAAAGGGCTAATGAAGCAAGAGTATGCCAATAATAAACTGAAAAAAAAACAAAAGATACATAAATCCAATGATTGGTTGAGAGCCATAAATCATTTGGAAAGGAAGACAGCTCAAACTAGTCAGCTAGGTTAACAAGGTGTATTCATAAACTCACTGTAATAATAGATGCAATGCTAATTTTAGCTAGCAAAGATAGGCTAGGCTTAGGATGTGCTTTATTAAGCGTTAGCATGTTTTTAAGCCTAAATGAATAAATAATTAAAGAATGACATAGCATATTTAAAAATTCACCACCAGCACTGGTCTTATCAATTGGCTATTGAAAACAAGAATATTTGCTGTAAACCTGTTTATTTCTGCTGTAAAAGTGAGCATTTTGCCATAGGGATCTGTTGTCATTTGCTCCCTTTTGGAGTCAGCCTCAGTTTGAGGAACTGCAGCTTTTAGCACTATGTTGGCTGTTTTTCAGCATGGGGGGTTGCTGTTTAGTGATAATTTAATTCTAATTTCATTAGTGCAATCTGCTCCTTTCATATTA
The DNA here is from genome assembly GCA_015107715.1 of Tylochromis polylepis. NCBI lineage: Eukaryota > Metazoa > Chordata > Actinopteri > Cichliformes > Cichlidae > Tylochromis > Tylochromis polylepis. The sequence goes on from VVHJ01010529.1 coordinate 16,362, forward strand.
CATGCAAAAATAACGACAATGCAGCTTTGAAATAAAATTCAACCACTTAAACTCAGGATAAGGATAAGGCCAGGATAAGGCAACATTTGAAATCTTGCTTAATACATTTCTTTGAAGTCCACTAATGAAACCTCAGGTCAGGAACGCACATTACATATGCAAATATAAATGCTCTGATTGCAAATCAGATTGATCTAGCCAAGTTTGCTTTCAGCCTTAGCTAAACACATGCCTGTGTGGGTGGAAGAGCATATGGGAAAACACAGAATCACAATTCAAATTCAAAACACAGAATTCTCTCAGAACATTAAAAAAATCTTTTATGTATGTATGTATACAGTGCACCAAAAATATTATGTCTCTGTTTGAAGGTCAGTTGTTGAAGCGATACACATGCCAACTGATGGTGGGTGTATCTTGGCTAGGACTTTGGTGTTTAATACTTGCAGCTAAAGGCTTTGGTAGAGGAGAGATAATCAATATGACACTCTTCTTTCAGCTGTGCAAGAGCTCTACAGGTTTCATTCATATTGAATTCTATGAAGTAACATTAAATTACAATTCATGCACTTAAAATCAATTACACTTCATTTAGAAATCCAGTTGAATATAGTGTATCAATCCTATTGTTAGCCCCACAGGTTGATTTCCAATAGTCTGTTTGTGTGTGAGTCAGCAGCTTGTGGTCTAAAGATAAAGTCTAATTAAGCTAAAAGCTTCACTGGCTCCCCAATGACTCTTTTCCAGTACTTCCTCCAAACTGTTTTACCTCACCGGAAACTTCAGACTAATTGGACGCCCCTCCTGCCATAATCTTTGAGCCCAAATAAGATTAATGAGCAGACACATTTCTGTGGCATGTGCCTATTCAATACCTCTTTTGGCACAGCTTGCAGACTCTTTAGAAGATTTCTTGCTTGGTCATGTTTGTAAACAAAAGCTGATCTGGGGCTTTTCGAGTATACGGTACAGTAGCACTGGTGGCATCACAAGCACCCCGCACTTAAAATCTTTCCTCATCACTAATTTCTGCTGTCTTTCTGCTCTCTTCTCAGGCTATGGGCATGCGGCGCCAGGGACAGATGCAGGAAAGGCCTTTTGCATGTTTTACGCCGTCCTGGGAATCCCTTTGACTCTTGTCATGTTTCAGAGTCTGGGCGAGAGGATGAACACTTTTGTCAAGTACCTTCTGAAACGCATCAAGAAGTGCTGCGGCATGCGCATCACTGATGTGTCCATGGAGAACATGGTGACGGTGGGATTTTTCTCCTGCATTGGCACGTTGTGCATCGGAGCCGCTGCATTTTCCCATTATGAGGATTGGAGCTTCTTCCAGTCGTACTATTATTGCTTCATCACATTAACAACTATTGGCTTTGGGGACTTTGTGGCCCTTCAAAAGAATCGGGCCCTCCAGAAGAAGCCCCTTTATGTGGCCTTTAGCTTCATGTACATCCTGGTGGGCCTTACAGTCATCGGGGCCTTCCTCAATCTAGTGGTGCTCCGTTTCCTGACTATGAATAGTGAGGATGAGCGGCGGGATGCCGAGGAACGGGCCTCACTCGCTGGGAATCGGAACAGCATGATCATCCACATCCAAGATGAATCGCTGCATCGGGGACGGCGGCGACGGGAGCCATACCACGCAGAAGTGACTGATCTGCAGTCAGTGTGCTCCTGTATGCACTATCACTCGCATGACAGCCCTAGTCCAGGGATGGGAGGTCTGGGCTGTGCCTTTTCCCACAAGAACTCATTCAGCTCACAGCTGAACCCCAACCAGTACTTTCACTCGGTTTCCTATAGGATCGAGGAGATCTCGCCCAGCACCTTGAAAAACAGCTTTTTCCCTTCGCCCATCAGCTCGGTGTCTCCAGGCCTTCACAGCTTCACAGACAATCACCAGCTCATGAGGAGAAGGAAATCTATCTAAACCCCAACAACCACAGGACCATAAGTTTTATACACAAGGTCAAACATTTCCAATGCTGCTCCTTTACCAAATCTTATTTCAGCACTTTTCCCTCCCAGTTTGGTTGTATGTAATCTAAGTATTCTTGGGAAACAATTAAAGAACACAGCGCAGAACAGCAGGCGCGGACACAAGGGGATGCAAAGCATGAAGCATGGATGTCTATTTTTTCAAGAGATTGCTCCATTTAAGAACCACACAACACAAACTGCAAGACTTTTCCTTATTACAGATTTACACTACAAAAATTGATATATTAACCTTTGGTTACATACCAAATGATGCACACTGGGGGAAATGCTATTTTTCAAAGGGAGTTGTTTCACCATAACTTGAAGCAGCATTTACCGTTATGTATGTTTCCATTGCCTCACTGCAGACAGAGAATTTAAAGTGACTTAAAGCATCAGGTATTGTTTTCTATAAGCAATCATGTATTTAAATGGATTCACAACACATCAAGCCAAAATACTGTTGCCAATATTAGCATGTGCATTAGCTGTCATTTAATAATATGCCATGGTTTTTGTGACATTGTTTGCGTCTCTTTTCCAGAGCATTTGTGCGAAAGGCATCTGTGTGTCTTTGGTCAGAAAGGATCATGCTGCTGTTATTGATCTTTCCTCCCGTTCTAGAAACATCAGACCTGACCATGAAAGATTTATTTTCACACACACCCACAAAAATCAGCCCTCAGTTCTATTCCATTTAAACTGATTTTCCACTTTTGGGGTCTAATCTACCTAGAGTCTGATAATGATTTTTTCCCTCCCGCTGACATTCATGCTAAATATGAGTTCAGTTAAAGTGCAGAGGCTTCTCTCTGCATTCATGATTTTACACAGATAATTAGCATTCAAATATGGTTAAAAAAAAATTTAAAGGCAGGTTTTTGTAGTAGGAGTTGCCTTAATGGATAACAATCCAGCGCAGCCACAAACTGTATAACAAATTGATGATTCAGTGCTTTGGCTTCCAGCCATTTGGAGGGCACACATAAAACTGATTCTAAAAAAAATATTGCTCAATTTACTAAAGATGCAGCACAATTTCAGACTCTTAGTCCCTAGTATGGCTCAAGACCCTGAAACAACTGACTCCTATGTTTTCCATAATGAAACCTATCTTTCATTTGACCTCAAATGGTGACTTTTTATAAATTCTAAAGCTCCAGCAGAAAATAAGTTTTAGCTTTAAAAATATAAGTTTGTTAAGTTAGCCCTAATAACATCACTCTGACATCAGCAGGGTTGTTTCTCTATACCTCGAATTGCTTCATGAGCCCCCTAAGATATTCTACAATAGCTTTGGCAGACTGATCTGGCATCTTTTATTTACAGTCATAGACTCTAAATAGAAGATGGGAAAATTCACCATGACATCACCCTTTTTTAAGCCCCTTCATTAAAATCAGACATCAGCAATGTGCTAAAGTATACCTTGCTTTATCATCTGTTTTTCTATAAATGGAACCATATTTTATGAGTAATCATCATGTTAAACTGTTGAGATCCTAAGCTCAAGAAAACCTTTACTGAGATCATAAATCAAGTGAGCAGTAGGTTCATTTTTACGTGGACTTCATAGAGTCCTTTTTGCAACCAGAGGAGTCAGCACCCCCTGTCGACAATTGGAAAGAATGACACTTCTGTTCTGGGCTTTTTCGGATTTGGAAGTAATGTCCAGCTTTTATATTCAGTCTCTTAATGGCAAGTAAAGTGAAGCATTATGAGAAATGTTGGTCAGCACTATCAAGATGGGGGTCTATGAGTTAAGCTGAGAAAAGATCATTTACAGGTTGTTTGAAAATCATGAAATAAGTCAGATTGATGAAGTTGGCATTACCGTGCTTTGATGTTGATGCGTGTAAGAGGACCCAGATGGTGGAATTTTTGATAAGTGCAATTAAATTACTCCACCTGAATTTATAAGCAGTGTAAGTTTAATCAAAGGACACATATGAGCATGCTCCAAAGCCCTGCATAGTACATGATGCATGGCTGTAGCAGCTAACCCCGAGTGTGCTTCTGAAACCTGCACAGATGTAACCATGTAGGACTGAGAGCTGGAGTACAAACAGCAACAGGGAGGCATGCAGATCTGAACTGACAACTCTTGAGGTTTGGATACACTTTGGAGCCATTAGGGAAACACGAGGTGATAAACACATCAACAAGGGGGAAAAAAAGCTGAAATAGTGAGGATGAATTAATAGGAGGGGACAGCTCAAGATTGTGAATAAGGAAAGCTTGATAACACCAGGATGATCCTTTCACTTTCAGTAAAATAGCAGTAGAAGAAAATGGACAAGGAGGATTCTTTTGTTGTTGAAAGGCTGATCTGAGGAAGTGCATGAACTTTAATATAATGAATGGGAAGATTTTTTTCCATTATAACTATGTTAATTACAAACAATTAAGAATGATTTACCAAATAATGAAATTTTGTTTTGATAAATCCCTGCAGTTATTTACCTTGCTTTATGATTTTCAATTCAAAAAAGGAAAAAAACAAAAACAAAAAACCCAAGATTTCAATGAAACCCCTTTTTCTTGATTTCCTGTAGGTAATGAATGAAGTCCAAGTACATAGGCCAAACAACACGATGTACATAATGAATTCTCATTTTGAAATTTTCAGAGAAATGCAACTTAGAAACATCATCTCCCTGAGGCCTGTGTCTTGCCATGAGGCAAGGAAATACTTGATTAACTCTGGATGTTCATGTTGATTACCAGCCTGTTTTTAAGGTCCAATCTACCTTTACTTCACATGTGTTTAAATTTTCATGATGTAAATTAATCAGGATTGAAAATGCATTTTAACATGCAAATGTAAATTTAAGTGTATATTCTTTGTAAAGTATGGAGCAGGACGGCAAGGATTTTTTTTTTTTTTAAGTTACACAGGCCTGGGAGCCTTTTTATTCCCATAGCAGGTTATGTCATGTAAAATCAATGAATACTTCTGGAAACCTGGTAAAACTTCTGCACTTTAACTTTCAAGTTAAAGCGTGACCTTCAGTATTCTCTGCAGCCTTGTGTTTAACAGGCTTTTATTAATTTCCTGGGTAGCTGAGCATGTCTCACAAGGTGAATGCCATTCTGTTTGGGCAAACGGTAAAATGCTATGGATCCTATTCAGTCGTAACAAACATAGGCATGTAGTCTAAGAGAAGCCCTAAAAGCATTGTTTCATTATTGGAACTTTACTGGCTTTTAAACATTTTGTACAGGATATTTAGATAACAATCTTTGGAATAATAATAATAAAAAAAAAAGCCTTTTCATGGCTGAGATGCATATGTATTTTTACACATTAGCATATGTGCCTTGAAGAAACAGCAGTCAGTGTTTCTGTTAAAGTGGGCACATTTCAACAGCACATCTGTTTGTATGTTACCAAATCTATTGTTAGACTATAGCAGCCTGGCTTCAGGGCTAACAATAGAGCAGATGCGGTTAACATAGAGACAGATTTCAGTCCTGATAAGTTGTATGATGATAAGGAAATCAACATCTGAAACCCACCATGCAGAGTCAAGTACTCACCCATTGGCAAAGCAGACTGAATCACTTCCTAACTTTTAGAAGACACAATCATCTCATAATGGTTCAAAAGATTATTCTGGTGTATAGCAGCTTGGGTATCCTTCTCATAATGTTGGGTCTTTACTCCTCAGTAATAACACTGTGCTTTCAGAGATAATTGCTGAGCTTTGCCACAACCTCCCACAATGAAGTCAGATGGTGCAAGAAACACAAGGAGTGTGATTATTTGACAGGTTTAAAGGATACAACATGGAAAGTTCAACATAACCCACAACAGGCCACAACCACAGCAAAAGTATAGTATAGTATTTATTAAAAATACTGGCAACAGCCAATGCTACCCCTCAGCCTCCTAGAAGACACACCTATGCTATCAATTTTCAGAATCCTACGTCACCTTATTTTCAAGTTATTGCATTCACAAGATTTTCAGAAAACTTACTGTGACTTTGAGTTCAAGGCCAACCAAGTTTGCGACCACTTGAAGTGAGTTGCCATCTTTAAAGCGACCCTGATGTATCAAGATGGTGATAAAACAGCAATAACATGGAGCTCTTATTCTTGGTGCTATCAGTCTGCAATTGAATGGGGTCAAGCTGGTAACTATGTACCAACATCTGTTTGTGATAATATGGAAATAAACTGATAAATTGTAAAAATTTATCATAAATTTATAAATTTATGAGGTTGCTTGGATATCATCACCTGCTAGTTAAGAACTTTGCTTGCTGTTTGATGCTTGCAAGAACATTACTTAGAGATATTTAGCTAAAAAACCTTGAAACAACAGCAGGCCCAGAACATCAGTTATCCAAAATGCACAAACTCCAAGTCCCCCGTTTTCTTTTTCTGGTTGTTGTTGTTGTTTTCCCCCATTTTACTTAGTCATATAAGCCCTGTCAACCAAGGAAGGAGATGATGGAATTCCAGCTTAATGTAATATAAGGTCAGATAGTGAGACAGATGAATGCATCACTGATTTTGATCTCTTTAGGGGATTTGTTGAGAATATGAAACCTTATTAAAGCCCAAGGTTGTCTGAATGTACTTGAAGAGTACATTGAAGAGAAAACATCTGTTCTTTTTGGACTTCATTGTTGAGATGTTTCAGTGCTTCCTCCTCTCTCACCTGTTACTCTGATAATGCAGTGTAATCGAGATGCAATCCACTAGAATGATCATTACCATTATCAAAATCTATCATTATCAGAACACTGATAGGGTTAACCAAATATCTACACTCACTAAGTGATCAGTGTCATCTGCTTTGCATCCACTTTCACAGTAAAACTTTTCCAAGCATCATTTCTGGGGAATGTATCAGCCATAATGGATCATTTTATTTTTTTTAATTTTTGAATGGAAGAAGCAAACAAATGAACTCATTTAATCTTCATGAGCTGCAAGTCAGATCGTTTTTCATCCCCTCCCACACACGTTCATATTACTCAGATTTTTCAACCACCATGCCACATGTCACACTGATGGTCCTCGACTGAATGTTACTCCGTAACAGATGCAGATGGCACCGAGAAACAGCCGCACATGCCATTGCTCTCACCAGATAAACACAGCTGCATATTGTCTTCTGCCATGTGGCGTCATACAATACGGAGGCGAATTGATTCCTGTTGGTCATTGGCTGCTGCTTCTTTTTACGGCATCCCGTATGTGGCCATGCTTGGCTTCCAGGTGTTCCTTACTGCATGTGGCAGTATGTGCAGGCCATTTCTCTGTCAACAGTGCCATGTTTATCTATGACAGGGACAAAGAGACACAAATTGCACTACTATCTGTGTAATAATAGAAAGTGTGTTCCATAACTTCTATTTGTGAAATATCTTTTGCAATAGGTTCTTCTGTAGGTCTGATGAACAAATAATACCATGTACCATATTCCTTATAGGAGATTATAGCCCATCTTGCTGGTAAACATGTGATTTGATGGTCACGTTGAAGCCACTGACATTCTCTGTTGCAATTTTGAAACTGATGTCTGTACAGTGCTCTCTGGTGTGGCTCTCTTTTCAGAGAAGAGATTGTTGAGATTTGTTCAGAGTGCAATGAACATTTTACATAACATTTCACATTTGTATGTTTTCTTTTTTCTTTCTTTCCTTTTTTTTGGTGAGTGTGTGTGCATGATTTGGTGTGGGTGACTCACTGGGTTTGAACAGCCTGGGTGAAGCCATAACACACTTGAATAAAAATGATGAGCCTCCTTCTGAAACCCTCTGTCGTCTTTTAAGTGCTTAACATCTCCAACTTTGAAGTCATTTTACCAAAATCCAAGAAGCGTTTTTCATTTCGAGAACAAAAATCAGGTCTGGGGAGTTTCATTATTACATATTCATTAAACAGCTGCAGGCAAGTTTATCAAACTCATTTGTGATCAGTTTTTCTCAAAATTTATAACATGTTGTTGATTTAGCTTTTAAGAGAAAGTTTAGAGAAGCTTTTAAGCCAGAAGCAACTAAAACCCCAAAAGTATTTGGTTAAAAAAATTAAAAATTAAAAATATGAAGAGAGAGGTCTTAAGTATCAGGGTGGTCAGGCAAGGATCAGAGCAGACTGGAAAAATCTTAGCTGCAGGAGAAAATAAATGATAATTGTATGCAAACCAAATCACTATGCCTGTGCTTAAAATATTTAAGTTTTACTTTCTTTCCGTAAGTGTCCATGTTGAAGGGATTATATTAACTTACTGAGAAATATGCTTATTCGGTTTCTTCCTGAAAGTAAGACGAGATTATTGATACCACTTCCAGGGCTACTTAAAGCAGAATAATAGCTAAATTTATTATAAAAACTAGAACCATGGGGGAAAAAACTAGCCTTCTAATTGAGTAGAAATAAAGTAGAAATGAGTAGAAATAAAGATACTTAGTAAGAATATTAGAAGTTATGTGCTTTTTATTGAGTTTTAGAGGTGCGCCGAGGTCAGCTTTGCATAGAGCCTAACTGGCTAATTGACCTTGTTTCCAGTTCCTATAACAAGAAAGCAAATAACTGCACTTTAGTTAGGACGATACAGTGAAAAGATGATGGTTATTTCCATTCGTCAGTCAGGCATTTGGTGGTCTGGCTTTGCTTTAGGTTAACACAAGATAAAAAGAATGGCTGGGGCGAAGGTTTGTTGCAAAGTAACTTGCAGATGTGCAGCAACTGTGTGCAGGCTAAAGCAGCTCACACGGTGCACCCCATATTAGATGGATATATAACCAGGAGCCTGACCATATAGGACCTTATATATAATTACTGGAATTTTTAAACAATTTTGAGGGACATCAGTGAAGTGATGCAAGAATAGTGGTTCTATGTGATTACTGGCTAGTTTTTATTGGCAGCCTAGATGCTGCATTCTGGACTAATTGAAGGTGAGCAAGGGAGGACTGAGAAATACACAAGACAAGCATGTTGCATCAATCGAGATGGGAGAAAATTGAAGTGTGCACTAAAATAATTCAGATGTCAGTAAAAAAATAACACCAGGATTCTTTACAGAGAACGAAAACCTCAGTTTTACCAGAGCTGAGTTAGAGGAAATTTAAACACTTCCAATTAGTGATAGCATAAAAACATGAGCTGAGCTAGGAGAAGCTGTGTGTGTGTGTGTGTGTGTGTGTGTGTGTGTGTGTGTGTGTGTGTGTGTGTGTGTGTGTGTGTGTGTGTGTGTGTGTGTGTGTGTGTGAGAG
>VVHJ01010533.1:8494-36836 GCA_015107715.1 Tylochromis polylepis
TTGTGCTTTTTTGCCCGTGGTCTGAAATCAACTTTGTTTATGACATCAGGGCAAAAGCAAATACAGAATTCAAGAGTCATTAAAACACTGATCCTGGTATTTAAAGATTCAAAATTATACACTTGTTTATTGAAATAGTAACACCAATTCTTACCAACACAAAGGCATAACACATCCAAACAAACAAGCATCTTCCTCTTGGTGCAAAACGAGTTTTCCTCCTCAGGTTGGGTGAGGAATTGTTTCCCAGCTCCGTTCTCCTTCCCTTCCCCGGATCCTCCGCTGTCAGCTAACCGCCGTTGGAGCTCCTCATCCCGGGGGAGCATGCTGCCGTGAGTACCGGTGGAATTTAACTTCTGCATGCTGGTTAAAAGTTAATGACAACTTGTTCGAAAGTGGTTGCAGTAAGACCTTTACGTTTGTAGTGGCTGGCAAACGATGAAAATCCCCAAAACTTTAAGTCCATCCGTCGTCGGTGCGCCAAATCATGTCAACTAAAGTTTGACAGCAGGAGACCCTGGTCAAGCAACCGGCCGCGAGGTGAGGTTACGTCGGTCATCCAAAGGCAAGAGAGAGGGGGGCAAAGCAAGGCAGGAGAAAACCCGACAGAGGTAAACAAGCATCCGACTAAACCGAGTCACAACAAACTTCTACCGCTGGAGCGTGCTCTACAGACTACTTACAAACGTCCCGAGCGAAACATGTACGCACCAGCGCACATTAGAAAGCCAAACTTTCAAAATAAACCCAGTGTCTCCACGACTGCGCCTCCTATCCCAAGTCGAGCAGCACTGATGCGTTTACATTGGTTATTTCTATTTCCGGTATGTGGTAGTGGGTTTGACTTTGCGCATTCTGGTGGGGCAAGGAAAACTTTGAAAATCAATATGTAACGATCAGACTGGAGCTTGCTAACAAGTTCGATCCATTTGACCTCATGACTGGGTACATGGGTACATGTCCATGCCTTAAACCGCCTCGCCAATGTCAGGACGTGTCCCACATACAGCTTCTGGAGTTCAGAGGACATGTGGGTTGTTGTTGCTTTGTTTTTTTGTTTAAAGAGTTTGTTGTTCATAAATTTTACACAAACAAAACAAGAAAACAAAACAAAACAAAACAAGGGTATAAATACATTTTATAATAATGATGTGTAGTGTGTCCTTGTAGAAAGTAATCTTATATCCTTTGTTGTGATGACTTTTTAATGGCATTTTTATTGCACTGAGCCTTATGCCTTAATGGGCACACGACTTCCTCACTATACAGCTAATTTAATTTCCATAATATTGACTGCTGCATGATTGTCTGCCAGGCCATTCAATAAAACAATCTGAACGCGTGATATAAGTCTAGTCTTTGCCCCACTGGCATAAGGGCTTTATGAAATATCATGATATTTCATTTGTTAATCCAAAGCTGTATAGGTCATTTGATTCCTTTCGTTATTAAAGCTTTTGTTCGTTGTGCCAAACAGACTTTGGGTTGGAGGTATCCTGCCACCTGCTGTACAGCTGCTTCGCCTCTGAAAAGTTCATCAGCTTTTTGAGATCATTAATACTTTAAGCTACACATCCATCTGCTGATGCTCAAGCTGTTATTTCTATTATGAATTATTTGTCTGCATTATTCATTAATTATTAGGCTTTGAATGGCCAAAAGCACCTAATATAATTTCCCATCTAATTTTCTAAATTTCCAATTTTCTAGAGCGCAATCGACCATTAGCCTGATGGAAATTTAGACTGCTTCTATTTTTTTTTTTACTGAAAACTGAATGCTACCTGGAGAACATGCAAGCACTGTTTGTTTGTTTTTATTTTTCCATTTTTTATGCTTCTTTCTTTCTTTCTTTTTTTGCATACTTTAAAAGGTAGAAATTAAAGCCTACTGTGAGACAAACCTTGAATTCATTGAGGTTGCCTTTCTTGCATTCATGGGGTTACATTTAAATATATATCAACCTTGTTTTTTTCTGACTCAATTCTTTTATTTCATAACCTTTGATGCAAGTGCTGCGCAAGCAACCGGCACAAAAAGTTCACGATATGGATCTAAACTGACTTTTGGATTAGCAGGTAAACCCTCATTGTCTAGGTAAAGGCTTTGCATGTGTATTAATATTTGGATAAACTTTTTTTTTAAGAAAAGGAAAAATGTCAGTATAGCAGTGTGGTCCCAGTTAATAATGGATTATCTTGTAATTTCTATCATTTTTTAAATCTGATAATAAGCACCTCTATAAACTAAAAATGTGTATCAGTCCATCCATACATTTTCTTAGCTGCTTATCCACTTCCCAGCTGCAACCTATCCAAGTTGTAATTAGGCGGCAGTCGGAGTGCACTCTAGACAGGTCGCCAGTCCACGCTCACATTCACATCTACAGTACTTTACACATTCTTGAGTCACCACTAATTTCTTTATTTAGTGATTTACTGAAATGTGAAAACATCCAAGGAAATACAATATATTAGGCAAAAGCAGAGTTTGTACCGTTCTAATGAGCTTGAAAATCAACATTATGTATGAACACCTTTATTCTTCAACATAATCTGAACTCTCTTTCTTGTAATTTCTTTAAGTGGAAACGGAAAACCTTCCCAGGCTACTTGAAGGACATTCAAAGCTCTTCTTTGGGTGTTGGCTGCCTTTTAATCCATTTTCTGTCAACGTGATCCCATGCTGCTTCAGTAATGTTGAGGCCCAGGCTCTGGTGAGGCCAAACTATGACTGATAGTGTTTCATTGTGTATTTTTTTTTTTATCCATGAGTGCTTTTACTGCACTGGCAGTGTGTTTGGGATCATGCTGGAAAAATGAAGCGGTTGCCGATCTGAGACTTTCCAGATGCTTGCATTGCTGGATTAAAACTCTGATGGTACTTTTGTGCGGTTGTAATTCCATCAGTTTTGAGAAGATCCCCGACAGCTCTGACTGAAATGTAGCCCCAAGTCATGACAGAGCCTCCACCGTGTTTTACAGATGGCTGCAGACACTCACTACTAAACCTCTCTCCCGACCTCCTCCATACATAATAACAACAATTTGCACCACAAAATACAAATTTGGGTTCATCACTCAATAAGCCCTGTTGCTGCCGATTTTCAGTCCCGTTTTTGTGTATTTTGGAATACTTCAGCCTTTTCTCCCTTTTTCACTTTTTGTCACTTTTTTAAGGACACGACTTTCAGATATTGTTCATCTGCTTTAGATAGTTTTTTAGGCCTGCCACTTTCCTCAGATGTTTTAAGGCAACAGGGTGACTGTTACTCAGGAGGTAGAGCTTCCTGACTGGAAGGTTGGTGGTCTGATCTTTGGCTGCTACAGTCTGCGTGCCAACCTGTACCCCAAGTTGCTCTCTGGTACGTTCATTGCCATATGAATGTGAGCAAAAGTTAGATGGAAAACACTTAAGAGTAGAAAAACGTGCTTGTATGAATGGGTGAATGAGGCATGTTGTATAAAGTGCTTTGAGTGCTCAAGTAAAGTAGAATAGAGCTATATAAAAGCCAGCCCATTTACCATTTACTGCACACCATGGCAAAATATTCCATGTTTTTGCATAATAGTTGTTTGGGAATCACCTTGTTAGCGTGAAAATAAATTTTATGACTATCAAACTGCTATCAATTGTCTGTGTTACAGATTCAATAAAAGAAAAAAAAGAAAAAAAAGTACTTTTGCGATTCAATTTAAAATCCTGTCAGATAGAAGGACTGGGCTGAAAATAAATGAAATGAACCTTAAAAGCCTGCAGAAATATTTCCCATGACTCACGTTTTACAAATTAGAAGAAAATCTGGATCCTTGGAAGTAAAATACAAAGAAGTGAATACAATACTGCGCAGCCAGTCTTTCAACCACAACCACAATCTTTCAAACGCAACCATATCTTTGAACTCTGGGAAAAAATGGAGTATTCGGAGAGAAACAAAAGACTTAAGAAAATAGAAAGAAAGCAAAAAGGAACTACTGCTGTATGTTGAACTGTGTATTGTCTGTGGGAAATTCTACAGTGATGCAGTAAAAATAGTGAAACCCCAGCTTCAGATGTTTAGAACACAGTATTGCAGTTTTGCATTTACTGCAGGGCAATAATAATAATTATTATTAATGAAACAATGTACGATTTTTTGTTAGTCATTTAACTTTTTTGGCAGTCTTCTATCTTTCCTATTTGGGATGGTCTCAGTTTTGTGCATTACTGATTCATGGCCACTAGATGGCTGTAAGGAATCATAAATCCTCCTGAGACCCAGAAGAAAAAATGTTGTGATATTTAGATTTGACATTCACATGTTACAGCAAATGTTGGAACTGGAAGGAGCCTTACTTAGTCAGTTTGATACTTAGTACTGTCATGAGATGCAGGTGGAGTGGGGTCTGACATTATAGCAGGAAGGTAAAAGCTCAGAGAAGGGCATGCAAGCTTTTGAGGGCAAAATAATGACACACAAAGTCCACTATGTGTAAGCTAGGGCTATGAAGTTGTGGGCTCAGCAGATTCAAGCAGTCTTGCTGCATTCAGTTAAAGCGAGCGCTTTCCTTCCAGAGATCTCTTATCAGAGACAACAAGATCATTTGTTATTTTGATGAACTGCCTAATCTTGAAGAATCTGTCTTATTAGTTTCTAGTAGCTGCAAACAGGAAACAGTAAATTCAAATCCTGTGTTGTCTGAGTCATGCCGTGAACACGGACATGCTGAAGAATGTTTTTTCCTTTCATGTGTTGTTTAAATTGGATTCAACTGATAAAGACAGGACACACAGACTTTAATGCTTTTGTTTTTCTCATATATGTAATTCATAATAGAAGTGAAACTTTTAGTGCGTGTGCGTGTGTGTGTGTGTGTGTGTTGTAGCAATCAGAATACCTACAAATTTTAAATCCAATGTGGCAGTTGAGAAACCACATCATACAACTTCAATGCCCTGGCTTGCACAATACTTCTGGAGTGCCATCATTTTGCCCTGGCTCAGACTCCTCAAAAGCTGGTATGTCCTCCTCTGAGCTTTCACCTTCCTGCTCTAATGGCTGGCCTTGCTCCACCTCATCTCCTGACAGCTGTAAGTCTGACTCTCCTTCCACAGTTCTGAGTAAAATCCTTTTCTCCTCGTCCTGCCGTCTGCTTCCTGAAATATTGAAATAGGTTCAAAATGTGAGGCAGTAAGACTTGCTGTCCACTACAAAGGGCACTGGATAAAACTTTTGTTTTGGAAGGGATAAAATTGCAATACATTTCTAAAATCCCACTAAAGTAAAGACACTCAAATAGAAGAAACAACAACAAAAAAAGATCACTTTGCCTCCTTTGTGGCCATAAAATGTGGAAGCTGCAATCCTTGCACAAGAAAATCCATGTGCTCTGTTAGCCCAACCCCCACAAATATGGCATCGAAAAGCTCAGGATGTCCTCTTGACAGTGCAGTAGGACTCATACAGATTGCATAAATTGAGCTTGATGTCCTCAACAGAGGACAAAAATGAATCACTGGGTCTTAGTAGTTAAAACATCAGAGGAAGTGTCCAGCCTTACATGATTGATATAAATATATCATCGCGCTATAAGAGCTATGCTTTACTATTACATCTGCTATACTATTCTTCTCTGATGAGTTTATGATGTGCATTATGCCATAGCTTTTAGCAAATAGTCTTTCACGACTGTTTCATCATTGTTGTTTTGAAGTTACATATTGATGTCATTTCTTCCCGCACTTCCGTCCATCTGGGTCAAAAAAATTGGACCAATGGTCAGCTTGAAACATTTGTAACTTATGAGTTTGCCCGTGCCCCTGAAATTGTTCTATGATTTATCATGAGTTGCGCAATTTGTTTTGGTTTATGTTTGGTGAATAGTGAATCACCAAAAATGCAGAAGTAAACTAGATGCATTGCAGAAAAAATGATTCCTTTCATGTTATCTTATTCATCAGACGCTGAGAGACAGTAGGGGTTTCTCACTGTCCTTTAAACTTGCACATGACTCGATACTGCTGACTCCTCAAAAAACGCAATTGCTCATCGGCTTTTCCCATCTTATCAAAAGAAAAAAACAATCTGTTGTTCCTTTTATGCTCCTCATAATTTCATTTAACTAAAATGTAGCCATGCTAACAAGTCTGGGCATGTTGTTTACAAGTGTGTTACCTGACCATTCCCAGTCATAAATGTACAACACCGCAGGCATCACTTTTTCTTTGAGTCCTCTATTGAGTTTGATGACGCATACCTGAACCAAAGCCCATCCTGTTTTGCTGCCATGAAACTTTCCCCAGTCAAAGTACAAACGGAGAAAGTGAAACCACATTTACTGACCACAAGCAGAATTTAGTTGCAGGTGGGAATTTTTAAGAAGCGCAAATAGTAAACAGCACATCGCAACATTTTTAGAGTTCCACTGCTAAAATTTGTGGTGACATTCCATTATGAGATCAGATGTAAGTTAAGATGATGATAAGAGCTTGAAGTACCAACTGACTTGACTTGATACAGTAATGAGTTAACTAAACTATTCAGTCAACAATATGTGGTTTAATTATGTTGTAACAGTTCTTTCTTTTATATGATATGTACTATTTTTTTATCTCTTGTTCTGATGCTTGTATCAGTTCTAACTAAATATTTTTATGGATAAAATGTACAGAGGCATCTTGTCATGTTGTTACACATCTTTAACCTTCCATTTCGATAATAGTGGAGAAATACACATAGAAAGAAATCAGCACAGTAATGATTTTTTGCAATGTTGTAATATACACGAAAATATCCAGATATTTTCACTGTAGCAGTCTCTTCATAAATAAGGAACTGAATAGTGCATTTCAACATGCATTAGTGTCAAAGTTTCACTCCTTCCGTCTCTCCCGGGCTGTCAGTCTTGTTCCTCCTGTCTGTGTAACTTGTGGTGAGTAGGAGAAAAGGGCCAGTCCCTGTATGCAGATATAATCTGGCCCTGCTGTGTCTGCCTTCAGTAGCATATGGGGGAAAGTACCATTTGGATTGCTCTTTGTTCTTTAGATACTTAGGGCACAGCAGAACAGACATTAAAACATCACCATCACATGTACACACTGAGCTCAGGAAGCGAACTAATACACATCAGTGCACAGCAGAGGAAACTCGGGACTTGTACAGTCGTCATCTCTTAACATCTGTCTTCCTGCGTTCCCCAGGCTCAGAGCGCTCTGAACGCTGCTGTTGGACTGACGATGCCGCAGCCTACCCAGAACTTCCTGATCCATATCCTCCTGTTGTGGACCACCATAATTTCCATAATCCAGATTGTGATCGTCATCCTATTCTTCACAGCAGGACATAAAGACTTGGTGAGAACTCTTTGAATAGCCTCAGGCTGAACTTGTTGAACTTGTTAAACCCCTTTAATTATGGTCATTAGTGATTAGACAAAAAAGATAACTTTTTAAACTGTTATTATAGCATGATCATTTTTTGAACAAATTACATGAGCTTCAGAAAATATCAACACCTGTGCCGTACATCTGTTCTTTTTTGTGGTTTTGGTAGTAGCACAGCTGGTGAGAAAGACACCTATTCCTGTGGTCTACATTTGGTTACAGACCCCTGTCATAACACCCAAACACTTACAGCTTTCTCATAATGTTTGGGTTGATACTAAGTTTTTTTAGTTAAGTCGGTTTCCCATAGATTAAAGTAAGATACAATAATACAGCACCAGGGGTGCCTTACTTCATTCAAAATGCAAGTTGATTACTGGGAGAAAATATAAGTCATTTGTAGTTTTATAGAAAATAAACATACTGAAATGTTTAAACAGTGGAGAATGCATCTTATTGACAAATGATTGCCTAAAAGAAATTGGATGACAACTAGTGCTTTGGTAGAACTATTTTAAAACTGACAACTGCCCTATTGCACCTAAATTTGTGTGAGTTTCAGTCAGCAGCATGTTTCCACCCCAAAACCTTCTTCCACCAATTAGTATAAGCATTTTTTTTTTTCACTTTTGTTTCCTTTTCCAATGTTAGGGCAGTAGTGCTGTAGAATCATCCAAAATTTCCTCTACGGAAAAGAGATCGGTAAGCTATCCATAGTTTCTAAGATTTATTCAGAGTTTCTGCTTCTCTCTTGACTTTTGTGTTAATTATTATTTCACCCTGTATTCGTTTTCCTTTATTTCTTGCCACAAAAAGTCCTGCTGATGTTACATGTATTTACTATTCTTACACATGTGTATTAAATGGGATAGATGCTGCACGATCTATGTCAAATTAATTCCATTTCTTATGAGTTACGTATGTCTAACCACTCTCCTCCCCTCTTGGAGGAAGCTCAGTGACGTCATTGCCACATTCGGGGAAATGCCACTAAACTCAACTGTTGTCTCTTCATTTTCCTTCTGAAGTTAGTACACAGTCTATACTGTGAGACACAGAGTTGCTGATGTCTCACATTTAATAAACTGCAGCTTCTCTGGGCCTGAGTGTGTGTCCCTGGAAGTCATGTTGGCACTACATTTACTATTTTGAGAGTGATAAATCCCTTCTTCTTCTTTCAACAGACAACCACAGCCTCCCCCTGCCTCGGCTTAAGTCAAGGAAAAATGTTCAGCTTTCAGTTTAGTGAAAGTAATGTTTTTCTTTTTTTAAATTTATTATCTGCACTTAAAATTTGTCATCTCGCCATTCAAACATTGCTGTGTTCATAATTTATTTGTCAGAAGAAACATGTAATCCCATGAAATACATACAGTTAATAAATAAATGAATACAGTCAAATGAACTTTACTTCAGTAAAAAAAACAAAACTGTTGATTTAAAAACTGGATATAGAAATAAATTTCTAGAAAAACAAATTTAGAGCCTAGAGCAATTTATTTTCTGTCATCCACAGGTAACAGTATTATAAGGTGGACTACAGGTCGTTCACATGAATGCCTGATTTCACAAGTCGACAACGGCCTGACCATGAAGAAGGATGGAAACTATTTCGTAAATCTTCAGGTTACAACGCTTCCAAACTGTCTCACAACAAATAAGTCCATTGTGAGCCTGGTGAATGAGGAGAAATCAAAAACAATCCTGGAGGGCTTGATTAACAGAGAAACAAACACCACAGGTATTCTCAGCAAGGTAGTGTACTTCGCTGCTGGAGATACACTGAAACTTGTGATTAATGAGCCATTGTGTTGCGTTGTTGACGAGGACAGTAAAACTCACCTGGATATCATCTTCATGCCTTTGATGTAAGTTCATTATTCTAAATCCTTGGCATAGTGCACGACACCTTTCCAGCTTTGGAACCCATGCTGAAGCAAACCTAGTCTGACTCTTGTTGAGTGTACTTGTTCACTTGGGATGGATCACACTTTGATTTTGGCCTGTTGATTGCCAGATCAGCAATTCACCAAACCAATTTTTGTGAAAGATGCATAAAAAAGCTGAATTCAATAAGAGGTTGGACGAAAACCTCGTCTCTTTTTACATTCCGATCTGCAAAATAAGAAAGAGTTAGCCTAAAACAGGATTCATTATGATCCAATGATGTTCAATTTTGTAAAGTAGATATAGCAGACCTGGTATTGGTCTCAGGTTGTATCATCACTACAAAATCACACTTGAAAACAGCGCAGTGTATTTAATGTATTATCTATTTAATGGATTAGAAAACCAAAGCTGGATTGTTTTCATTGTTCTCAAATAGCTGTTTTAAACAGAAATTTTGAAGCGGGTTTTTCAGAATTAACAGATCTCACTTGTTGAAACTATATTTCTTTGTTAGAGCTTTGTATGTTTAAAATATCTAGTAGCTGATTTTAAGAATGTATTGTGCTGAGGCGTCACATTTATCAGCAGGAAATTGCCTTTTATGTTTGCACAGATTATACTTTCTAATCTCTGATTCATTTCTTGTTTTGTTGACATTGTATGAATTCTGTATTTAAGTTTATTTATTTATTTCTTGCAACAAAAAATATGTGCAGCATATGATTTAGATACATAATGGATGTAACAAAAAAAAACCATGGCAGGTCAGTCACTGGAATATATGTAGAGAATTTACTTTGTTTACTGAAAGAATGTAGTTCATATTTTGGAAATCAGAAAAAGAACAAAAGTGTAGTTTTGATTTACTTAATTAGACTTGACCAATAACATACCTTGGTATTTCATTTCTTTAGTCAAAATTTACGTGTGAAATGATTTGATAAGCTCCAAATATCTTTGACTACATGTATTATACATTATGACACGTGAAAACACAAGTCGCGGTGGTTAATGTGGTAAGTTTCATGTGTTAAGAGATTTGAAAGAAATCCTGGGTTTTGTCACTTTTTGTCATTTTTTGATGTTTTAATGGAAGAAAAAGCTGCTTATGCATTTGAAAAGATTTCTTTGGGAACTGTTAAATGTGTGTGTTTAAATGTGACTTCAACCACTGTTATGAAAAAAATAAGAGAATGTCTTAGTTAAAACGTTTACTGTCTTTATTGTATTTGATGTGACTGTAAAACAAAAACAAATTAATATGAATCAAATGAAACGATAACAATGAATAAGGGCTTTTGGCTTTGAGTCATTTTTGAGACCCTAGATATGAAAGTGAGAGGTCATGAGTTAACAATGGATTACCACATAATCACCAATAGAAAGACACAGCGGGACCCTCCCTGTCTATGTGCTGTCGAAGAATATGTCCTCTTGACTCTTGACAAAACAAACAGAAAAAATGCTTCTCATACACGCAATCAAAATCACATCTAGTGACCTAAATCACAGTGACAGAGCTACAGTAAAGCAGCAAAAAAGGTCACTGGAACATTAGTCATCACAGTCAAGAGGCATATTTTCCAGCTTTCATTTGAAAACTTTTGTTTTCCAAACCTCAGCCACGAATGAGTCCCATATCTCTCAGTGCTCTGTCAATTAGTTGTTGCTACCACAGCTTTCGATTGCAGCAAAGAGGTCCAAGATGTAAAAACTGATAGCAGACATACCAAACTACCACCCACTCTGTCTCTTTTATTAAAGGCCTTAGATATATTTGCATGGGTTGGTTTGGTTGCTCCCTTCCTACTGCTTTCCACTGCCCAATGTCAAGGCAATAAATGGTGTATCCACACAGAGAAGGTTTATAACCTCTACACATCACTTTTGCCCAGACATCATGGAGAGAACTTAGACACTATAAACATGTTTATAGCATGCAGTTTTTGAACAGTCTTCCAGTTTCTTCTGGTAACCCTTATCAATATATCACCTCTTACAATAAACTACTTGTCAGAATAGAAAATGTCTGAAATGAGTAAGATTGTAAATCCAGTCAGCGTTTTTTCTTTGTTTGTTTTACCTTGAATCAAAATGATACATATGTCAAATCTTTAAAGGTTCAAATATTTTTCACCTCACATATTTTTCCTCCACCCTGTAGTACTAAATAGCCATGTAGAGTATTTTGTGTGGGTTACTCAGTTTTGGATATATACACTACTAAGCTATAGGAGTGCTATGCACAGACACAGATTTCTGATATTTAGTAACAGACTAAAAACTACAAGAAGTTTTCTTGTCAAAACTGAAGTACAAATTTCTTGGATGGTTACCGCCTCACAGCAGACATTATTATTTAACACCTAATCCAATAAAAATTTCCAAAAACTACAACAGCACAAATAGAGTGGAAAGGTCCAGTCCAATGACTCCACATCTTGAAGCAACATTAGGGTTTTTGAGACCCTTTGTCCCCAATTGATATTCATGACTTAACTTCAGTAATCACTTCCTCCAAACCATTAATATGTACCCCATTTCTACAAGACTGCTCAAAGACATCCTACAATTAATTAATGCTTCAGTCTTAAATATGATCAGTCTATCTCTATTATTGGGTTACATATCTCAAGGTGGCAATAATTAAACCATTAATTTAAAAAAGCATCATTTGACCCAGCTGTCTTATAGGCCAATCTTCAGCCTTTCTTTTATCTCACAAATTCTTAAAAGAGTAGTCGTAAAGGGTTTAACTGATCATCTGGAGAGGAATGGTTTATTTGAAGAGTTTTAGTCAGGTTTCAGAACTCATCACTGTACAGAAACAGCATAATGTGAAGGTTATAGATGAATCATATGTATCTTATCGACTCCAATTTGAGTCCTCTTCACTCACGCTTCACAAACAAGGTTAATTATGGAGTTCTACAGGGTTCTGTGCTAGGATCAGTTCTGTTAACATTACACCGCCCTAAAAAGCCTTCAGTTGATCCAGAAAGAGAGAGCATATTTCTCCATTATTGGCTTCTCTTCATTCCTTCTCCTCACATACAAGGTCTTGAATAATCAGGCCCTGTCTTACCTTAAAGACCTCATAGTACCATATCACCTGAATAGAGCACTTCGATAGCAAACTCTTGGCTTACTTGTGGTTGCTAGGATATTTAAAAGGAGAATAGGAGGGAGAGCTTTCAGCTTTCAGGCCTCTCTTCTGTGAAACCAACTCCCACATTGGATTATGGAGGCAGACACCCTCTCTATTTTTAAGACTAAGGTTAAAACTTTCCTTTTTGATAAAACCTATAGTTAGGGCTGGATCAGGTGATCCTGAGTTTGTGTCATGATGTGCTGTGTGGCAGGCAGGAGGAAGGACCCAAATGCGGGACTCACAGACAGAAACTTAAACTTAAAGCGCAGCTTTATTCGCTGAAAATACTTTCATAAGAAATGACCTTCACAAAAAAACAAAACAAATCTTGAACACAAAAACTAGAAACTAAACTAGACTCAAGAAACTAAGTACTAAGGAACATGAGCTAGAACTTTACCAGGACCACAAAGGAAGGAACACAGCACAGAGAGGGTACAACACAACGCAGAGCAAGGAAAACACAGGGCTTAAATACACTGAGGGATAGGCGGGAATGGGACACAGGAGGAGAGCACAGCTGGGAATAATTAGACATAACGAGGGAGGAGCAAAACCAGACACACTAAGGCAGGACATGGGACTGTCAAAATAAAACAGGAAATGACACGAGCACACGACACACACAGAGACTTGACACTGAACAAAACCTAAGAACTAGAAATCACAGAACAAAACTCAAAACACTGGGTCACCGACCCAGGACCGTGACAGTTTGGCCTTTATTATGTTGCAATAGGCCTAGGTTGCTGGGTCATTCTCATGATGCACTAAGTGTTACTTCACCTCTGGCTCTCTTCCACAGTGTGTCTTTTGTCCTGTCTCCCTGGCCTAACCCCCAACCGTTTGCAGCAGATGGCTGACCCTCCCTGAGCCTGGTTCTGCCAGAGGTTTCTTCCCATTAAAAGGGAATTTGTCATTCTCACTGTTGCCAGTTGCTCATAGCTGCTCTTTTGATTGTTGGTTTATTTGAAGAGTTTTAGTCAGGCTTCAGAACTCATCACTGTACAGACACAGCATTGGTGAAGTGTTGGTGTTTTCTCTGTGTTTTTGTGAGGTCTTTACCTCATAATATAAAGCACCTCAAAGTGACTGTTGTTATGATTTGGCACTACATAACTAAAATTTAGTTGTTTTGGTCACCTCTTTTTTGAAGCCAGAAGGCACCTGATATGGATGAAGTACTAATTCTTCAGCTAACTAACATTAAAATTGGTCAATTAGTGCTAAGTAATCCACTAATAAAATACTAGACTTTTACTCAAGTGTAGATTTGTGGGATGGCCTGTATCTCACAGAAAACCACAATATTAGTCAGATAATAGACTAAAAATGCACCAAGAGCACATAAACTGATCCCTAACCCCAGTGTACAGATGGATGAGTTACAGCTCACCCCACTCAAAGTTTTAGAGTTGTTCTGAAGAGGGGGGAAAAGCCCCCACAGAGGCCAAAACCGTTATTCATACCAACACAAGGGGACAGCATTTAGCTGCGGACTGTTTTCTGTGCTCCTCTTTCAGTTTTGCTTTGCATAAAAAAATTTACTCTCCATTTTTTTTCTTTCTTTTTTTTAGCAAAAAAAAAAGTTCTATTTAAGAGGCCATTTTTGCCTTATTTCAAAAGATGTTTGTAAAAAAAAAAAAAATCAGCAGTGCTCAAGAGATCAATATCTCACACAGACATGCTTTATAAATGGAAAATGTTGATTTCATATACGGAAGTGTAAAGATTTTGGTTCATATCATAACTGGTGATAGAGTACTCTCAGCCCACACAAATTCTCTATACAAGTCATGTTTAGCCTCGAAACTACACAGCTGATATAGTTTGTGCTGCTTTGCTCCCGTCGTCTCTCACACTTCACAGGTCAGCCAGCGCTGGAAGATCATGACTCACACATGTTCTTAAAAGACCAGAAGACTTCAGAAAACATCTGAGGGGTAGCCACTCATTCAGCCCATGGATAACTAAACTCTGGACTGGAGTTACACTTTCGGCTCTTAAGTTTGTTTTCCCAATCTGAGTAATCCATACTTGGCTGAGGGAAAATTAATTAGAGAAATCACTCAGCCTACACACCCACCCATATAAACACATACATGCACATACACAGACACACAGACACACACACACACACACACACACACGTTTCTTCATTTTCACCAGCCATTTCTCTCTGGGTCTGGGGTTGGAAAGTGAGTCAGGCAATCTGCAGCTATCACCCCCCTCCCCCCGGCAGCCCCCACTACCACTTCCTTTTCAGTTTACAAATATACAACTCTGTGGGTGTCTTCTTCGAACAGACATAGATGAAGGGAAAGTATAACAGTGACTACATGGGACATACGAAAAAGGGAAAAAAAAAAGAAAGCTTCAAAGAGCTTCTCGTTCGCACAGACCTTGTC
This sequence comes from Tylochromis polylepis, assembly GCA_015107715.1. Classification (NCBI taxonomy): domain Eukaryota; kingdom Metazoa; phylum Chordata; class Actinopteri; order Cichliformes; family Cichlidae; genus Tylochromis; species Tylochromis polylepis. The sequence continues at coordinate 23,306 of VVHJ01010533.1, forward strand.
ATGGTTGCACGTTGTGCCGAGATGTGACTTGAAAAGAAACTATGTAATCTACTGAATTAAAGTAAATAGAAAAGTAAACCACACGGACCTGGATGTGTAATCAACCTTCCTGAACACTGAAGAGGATGACATTTTTCACACACACTTTAAACCTTTAAACCTTAAATAATGTTGCTGCAAAAATACATTCAGGTTAGAAGCAGCTGACATGAGGACATTTTACTTTTTGGGCCATTGCGGTATTAAAAAAGAAAAGTCCCTCCAGTAGCTGCCGTGTGGTTAGACTGAGTGGGCGACACCATTTATTTAATACAGAGACCACTAAGCCTTTAACACGGTCTCACCTTTCACAGCAGGAAGTGAATACACTTTACTTACTGTGCATGACCAACAAAAAAGACTTGATTAAACAAACCAAACAGGGCTTCTAAATTATTATCTGTTTATTTCATTGCACTGTATGATTTAATGTATATAAATACAGAAAAATGAGCTTGTTTCTATAATTAAAAAAAAAGAATTCATAAATAGTGTGCAGTATGTGTTACAGCAAGTAGGAAAAAGAAAGGTTACAGTTTCATTTTTGATATTAGTATGAACACTCAGCAACAATCTGTTCAGCCAATGAACAATATGTGAAATATATATTTTTTACATATCTATAAGAAATCATATTTTAATAATCAAAGTTTTATTTTAAAGCAAATACACAAGCATATAAAATTTCCCTGATATCCGACTGTTCGTTATACTTATAAAACAAAGTCAAGAGTTACATCTGCAGAAACAAAGCTGGTGGCACAGCCATGCCCTTTGCAACATGCAAAGGCACAAAGAGGATTTCACACTTGCCATCTGTGTGGTTATGGACCTGCTTTTTCATGTCAAAGAGAATTGAAACCCCCCCCGAGAGGACTTATAGGTTTTAATTTACTCTCATTTAGAGCCTTTATGTGGCATTTATATCATATAGGCACCAAAGACATTCTCATAGGGTTTGTGGCGTGCGATTTTTGCAGTGTTACTGACTTCCACAAAAATACCATCATTCGTATAAAGGTGAAACACTCCACCCAGGTAACTGTTGGAGTGTGTTTCTTTTGAATGTGAAGAATATTTCCTGGACTGCAGGAGAGTGATATTCCCAGAATACCTGTCAGTATGCATGCTAATACGATGCTGAAATATCCCGTTGTCTGAGAAGAAAACTTTGGAATAGACATAGTAATAACCCTCTTTCTGAATTTTAAGTTCTTTGTTATTGTAGCTCATTTCATAGAGGAGAGGGTCTGCATTCATGCTCCATGCCATTTTCTTTTTTTCATGAGCTACATCTTGTCCATCTGAAAAATATAAGGACAAATGTAATCATTCTTTTAATATAAAGTGGAAACCTCAAACTGTGAAGAGCAATATGTAGTTACTTATATATCTTGGTAATAAATGAAGCATTATGTTTCTGGCAGTTAGGGATATGTTGTTTTTACCTGTCAGATGTGCAACTGGTTTGGAGGGAGGAATACCATAACTGGGTTGTTTAGTGGGAGTGGTATCATCGTCAACTGTGGAGAGGACAAAACATTATCCATCTAGTGTGGGATAAGTAAACGCAAGTTGCTCATCATCTGTGTATAAAGTGCTGAGACTCACCTCCGATGTGCTTAAAGTATGATGCCGAGGTGGTCTGCAACAAAAACAAAAGAGGGTTAATGTCTTTAATGTGCATTCGCATTTTTGAGCGTGCACATGTAGATGCATAGATGCAATCACCACTGGTTCATAACAAAGTTGTGAAAATAGAAGTTTAACAACATTGAAATTTAATTTTAACAGGCATTGTTTTTTTCTGTAGAGCATAGTAGGACAGAAGATAATAGATTGCTATCATGGTGCAGGAAGTAGACCACTTCCTTTTCGCTGTCATCCCTTGTTTGTACACTGTGCATGCACTTAAAAACGCCATTTTGCTCCCCCCCTCAGATTCTGTTCTATAATGTGTGACAGCTACCCTAACACAGTGCATCAGAGCTGTACAGGAAACTGACTCTGAGCATCCACCACCCCAGAAAGTATGTCTGCCCTTTCACCACAGGCACGTCATTGAAGTTGTCCGTAAATGAGCTGGACTTTAGAGTACTTCTCCATCTGTGCTTGGCCTTCTTCCTCATAATAGTGAAATAAATTCACAATCAGCAGTTTTCACTGAAAACAAATTAATCTCAGTGGAATTTCTATCACAAGAGCCCTTCTGTTTGCGTCACAAACCCTTCCATGAAGAATCGTCTCAGTAGGATCTTATGTAGGTCACACGGTTATTCTATGACACTGACTTTACTAAAAGACAGCAGATCATACAGTTTTTACTCTTTGCCGTGCGTGTTTTATTAATTACTGTGGAAATTTACATTTTAATAACTTTCTCACATACAGCTCAAAATAAGCTACATTTTTATACCTATTTATGCATCTGTATGTTTAATTATGAAAATATCCATGATATAAAACAAAAACTGAGGTTTAAAGAAAATCAAGAGCTATAGAAACCTGGTGTGACCTTTAACCAAAAACATTTCCAATTACGAATACTTCTGATTGAGTGAAAGTGTTATTAAAATGACTGACAGAATATATGTAGGAGAATACTGTGAAAAAGTAAGAAAAGAAAACTAGAAGTGAGAACAATGTGGTAAATGGTGAATAAACTCTTACAATGAAAGCGAGAGTCAGAGGCGTTGAAACAGATATTTAATGGAAAAAAAGATGTACTGAGACAATGAGCTAATAATAAATCATAGGATGACACTGCAAAAGGTATTGAAATGGTGATACTTACATCTTCAGAATGGTAGAGTCTATAGATGAAGCCTGCTTCTATGACCATGCCGCACAGTGCCACGCTCACCAGCATGAAGAGCAGGATCTGAGCCACCCCGGTCTTTCTTCGCACCTGGGTCAGCCTGGGGGGCACTGGAGGCCGTGTGGCATGGGTGTCCACCACACATACAGAGGGATATTTAATCTTCTCCATACTTTCTGGGGGTTTTCTGTAAATGGAAAAGAGTTCAGTGAGGCACTCTCACTGAAGTAACTGCTGCTACTTCAGAAGGACAGTAAAGACAGAGAGACCTGAGAGACAGACAAGTGTGAAGACGTTTCAGAATGGGTGGGATTACTTCTGGTTAATTCAAGTGGAGAAAGCTTACCAGCAGTCAGAAACAGAAGTCTTGAGATGTATCACCAAAGCACCTTTGAGAGCTTCCAACGTGCACTTTAACTGCATGCACCCAAAGGATACTCTGAGGTTATGTCAGTCTTTCCAGTGTAGTCAGTAAATCGTTTTTGAAGTGTCACGGTTGAAGCCGACATTCAGTGAGTGGAAGACCCAGAGCATTTTGACCTCCCCATTCACGCCCTCCCACTTCAGTTGCAACAGCAGTACTGTGATGTCTCCAGACCCACTTCCTCCATCGTTCACACTCTCGCTTTGGTCTGACAGTTGCAATAACAGACCAAAGTTTTACACTCAAATATCTACCATTTATCAATGTCCTTTGTCACTCTTAGCACATTTGTGAATCAAAGACTGAGGATTATAAGCCACCTTAAGTAATGGCTTTAAAATTTATATATTTTCTCCCACGGCTTGGTTATTTTATGAGAAAGTATTTTGAGGTTTAAACAGTATGCATATTCCATCCAGTCACTAGTAATGTGGTAATACGTAGCACTGGTTACTATAATTTGTCATTAACCTCACTAGCATCTAATTAGTAAACAGTTAGCATCCCATTGGTTAGCAGGAAAAAGCCGTTTAGCTTAAACACAAGGGTAATAACAGTCATGGAGAAAAATATGTACAGCCAATGCAATTTGTCTGACACGTTCCAAACAGATAAATATTTTATACTTGAACAAAGGGGAAAATAGCTTCTTCAAATCCATTTTTTAATTAAAAAAATGTTTAGGTGTAATTTTCTTCTGTGGAGTTCCTCCATATCCCCTTGTATGTGTTTTGGATAACTGCCCACCAATCTGTGACATAGGCTTTGCATAAAATGCAAGAACATGTCATTTCAGTCTTGCCTTTGATTTAACTTTCCACTTCACTTCTTCTGTTTGAGTGATTCCTTTTTAAGTCATTCCTTGGTGTGCAGGGCCATCGCTCTCTTAAAAGGCCACTCAGCTTTGGCACAGATGGCCTCATGTTAAGCAAAATGCAGAATGAATTCATAGCTGAATGGCAATGGCAGAGAGCCGTTTAGTCCCCAAGGAATTCAAGCAACCACAACACAATAAAGTTTCGATCATCGTGCTTCAGTATATGCAAAGCTGTCTTTGGTTTGTTTGCTGTTAGTGCTGCTGAACAACTCTATCTTTGATCTGTCTCTCCAGAGCACAATATTTCAAAGGACCTGTAAGGTCATTGCAAACTGCTGTTTTGCTCTAAACAGCTGCAAAGGTGTTGCAATGTAGGTCAAATGTGCACTATCTTATTGATTCTAGATGCATGCATGCACTCTAACCCTAACCTGACCTGCAGTTCCTATAATGGCACTGTAGGGTTCTTGCATCAAACAGTTTGTTCTTGGGATAACTTGGTGGACTGGTTTTCGATAAATTGGCATTACTTTTTTAAGACTTTAGTTATTTTACCTAAAATAATTTAGGGATTCTTTTAAATTCTTGGCAGTCTCATAGGTACAAACAACTTTTTTTTCTGAAGGCCATACATAGCTTTTTTTTTAAAAAAGAAAAAAAGATATGGATTTAAAAGTGGGAGTTCTTTCAGTTATCTATCTACTTCAGTTTTTGTTAAAGGTCATTAGAAGCACCCACTCCACCACCCACCCACCCACCCTTAGGGGGTGGAGTGGGTGGAGATGAGTGTCAGGGATGATTCTTGACAGAAGGACAGCAGCAACAATGGTTTACAAGATGGTAGCGAGACCTGCCATGACAGAGTTAGAGAGGCAGGGCTGAGATGGTTTGGACATGTAGAGGAGGGATGGTGGGTATAGTGGACAAAGGGCGTTGAAGGTGAAGCTGCCAGGCAGGAGCAACAGAGGAAGGCCACAGAGAAGCTCCATGGATGTAATGAACTGAGTACATCACATTTATCAATATGCATCATTTAGGAGATCCAAGAAGGTTAAAATTCAGTTTTAATGAGATGTACTTTTTCACTGAGGCTTCAGTAGGTGAGGGGCTGGCCGATTTCACATTCTGATGAGAAAAAATGTGATGGACATACAGGGAAAGACATTTTACCAGCTGAGTGCTGAAAAGGATTCCCGACCTTTGACCTTGTAGTGGACTATACATGTAAATATAACAAAATATAACATTACTGTTAAATACTGTCACTAATACAGTTCCAGCATGTCCTACAACCCAACAAATACTATCACCATCATAAAATACATCCTAAATTAGATTTGACAACATTTCTTGTAAGAAAATGGCAGATGGAATAAGCATAGAACTGAGGCTACTGTTTGGAGAAGCCCTCAGAGAGGACTGACGGTGGCTCCTTGACCAGGCAGATCCCTATAAACTAATGAGAGGTCTGAAAAATGAGAACTGAGAAAGGGGAAGGAAGCATGGGATACATCCTTTCAATAAAATTTCTGTTCAAGCGTGTTCCCCTGATCTACTAGCTACTAGTGTATCATATCCTTTAAAAGTAATGTATGCTAAGTGCTTCTGAATATATACTAATAATGGACAATATGATCAAATGGAAACCACTTGATCTTTCTAAACACCTGCTTAGGAACACATGATTAATGATGATTTAATGGGTACATAGTGCAATGAAAGTGAGAGAGCAACTATGCACGGTGAGTCATAGGATGCAAATATATATGATGACAAAAGTATGAGAAACAGAAACAAAACATTGCGGGGAGCATTATACAGGATGAGAACATTAATTTGAACTTCCTTCGATGCTGTTTTCTGCTGACCCAAGGGGACCTAAGACAGTTTAATTAATTCCTATAACCAGTGGTAAATTTCCTTTATTTGTCATATCATTTTCACATCTTCACTTAGAGTGTTTCTTGGGAGAGACTGGCAGGGGGAATAAGCATAGATCTAGGCCTGAGACTGTAGTTTGGGGAAGGCCTCAGTGAGGACTGGTGGCAGATCCCCATCCACTAATGAGAGGCGTGAGAACTGAGAAAGGAGAGGGAAGGTTGGACAAGAAAATTAGAAAATGAGCCTGTAGCGCAAGAAAGCATATATAGGCATGGAACCAGGAGGGATGTAAGTGTGACGTGGTCCCTTTCCTGAAATTCAGATAAATAATCTCCAATTATTTTCATAGCTCAAAGTATCAACAGGTAGTGATGGCTTATATACGAGAAGATTACCCAAGTCGGAAAATAATGAGCATTTCATACGAAAATTTCATTACTCACACTGAAAATAGAGAAGGGAATGCTCTCACAGAAATATGGAACTGTTTTTTAGTCACATTCACAACAGTATTACAGAATTTCCTTTTCCTTATCTCTTTATTAAATTGTGAGAAGCGTCTGTTCAGTCTGTCACCCTCCAGTGATTTGTCAATTGGCACTTGCTCTGTGGTTTTGGGTTTCATTGATTTGTTTTGGGGGTTTCTTCTTCAATATATCAAGAATAAAATAATAAAATGACATAAAAATCGCATCACATACTCTCTAGCCTGTAAATAAATGGTCTTCTAAGACCTTGAAATCACTCAGCAACATTTTCTGTGAACACTGAGCTCAATAATCATGGACCCAGTTTCCACAAACTCGAGGCTTTATAATACAACGTATATTTATTTATTCATAAAGTCATCATAAATCAGGTTCGTACCTTTTATTTAATATCAAGCCTGCTTTCTATTTTTTTTTTTTATCTTATCAACAGCTCCACCTATAGGAAAATGGCAGGTAGTTCTCCTACAACGTTAGCGATCTTAGGGGTGTACAAACTAGAAATTACAGAGAAAGGGGAAATGAAATACGCAAAATATAGCACTTTTGTCTTCGAAGTAATTTTGTAGAATTTTTTATTTTTTGAAAACGAAGAAATTACTTCATGTCAGCTTTGTCAGCTCTGCTGTTCAGACCGCAAAGCGCTATTGGTCGCAACAGTGGCTCCACTCATTGAGCTTTTAAGGAAACCAGTGCTATCTGTTGGCTACTCTCCAACTGCCAGAGTGCGAGTAAGCAATTAGAGATATGCAGAAAACTGTGTAGCAAATGTGTAACAAGTCTCTCATAGTTGGTGAAAGTAGAATAAATGGACTATGCACTGCCACCAAAGCATGATGACTGCGTCAGCACAGCTCTGTTTGCTGGCATATTTAACTCTCACTGTGGGGTTGACTTTGGGTTTGGGCCCAAACAAAAACATGGGATTTACGTTCCTCTTACCAGCTGGAAGCACAGAGTGTTTTTACCAAAGGACGGCAATGAACGACAGCATGGAAGTTGAATACCAGGTAAGTGGAAACTTCTCTCTTGTGCGTCTCTTTCGTGTTTGCCTGTACACGGACAGTGTTTATTCTGATGTTTGCTTTAGCCGGAAAAAGTTTGTTTATAATATGTAACTCAAAAACAAGAAAACGTGTTGGACTTTGACCCTGCATAGAGAGAGATAACAAAACCACTGGTGCTGCAGAAGATATCTGCCCATAAGTAAGCCAGAACACGGTCACAGGAGGGGAACAAGATAACCCACAAAATTATTCAGCTACCTCTAGGCATTACCTCCCCACCACACACACACACATATGCAAAAATGCATAAACCCAAAGGAACTTTCATTTCAAAAGTTCAGCATAAACTTTGGTTCACTTCCTATAATCAGACCACAGTTAGTATCGCGGTCACTCTGTTACTGCAGTCTCTTCACAGCTGCGGGACTGTGCTGGTTCTGAGTCATGACTCTTTATGTCTCCGTGGAGCATTGATGCGTTAATTTGGAAATCTAGGTCACAATCAACTACACGTCCTGTATCCCAAGTTCCAGTCCTGCTTCAGAAGTAAACATCTGACACAATCCTTTTTTTTTTCCTTCTTTTTTTCAGTCAGTCACAGATAAAATTCATCAGTTTCCTACCTAGGGTGCTAAACTTCGTCTGGCCCTGTGCTTTTCATTAACTAGTGGGTTATTTAGGTGTTGAAATAAAGACTTTTAGCTGCTTAGAACAGTGTAGCTAGAGCTTAGACACTGGGATAATACGGGAGCTAGGTTGTCGCTCAGGCTACTATCAGGGCTCTAATTTGAATTTCAGGCAGCTGTTGCAAATGAACCTGTAAAGTAGTAGAGAAGCTTTACATGTAAGCTGCATGTCTGGGATGAAAAGAAATGAGCTGTGTTAGTGAATTCTGTGCGATTGTGACTTCAACCCCTGTTTTTGTTACAGGTGATAGCAGGGTCAGGTCTGGATGTTGGGTTTGTCCTCCTCTCACCCACCGGACATCGGCTAGTGTCCGACTTCAGGAGGTCTGATGGCATCCACACGTGGGTATCCGACTTAAATGCTCAGTCTTAGAGCACCAGTCTCTCTTGCTCTTTAGTATTTGCATTAAAAAGTAGTTGACCGGGTGTACCTAAAGAATAACTCACCAGCTACTTCATTAGATACACCTGTTCAACTACTTTTAAATGCAAATATTTAATCAGCTAATCACATGGCAGCAAATGAATACATTTAGGCATGTAAGCATGCTCAAGATGACCTGCTGAAGTTCAAAGTAAACATCAAAATGGGAAAGAAAGGTGATTTAAGTGACTTTGAATGCAACACGGTTGTTGTTCCCAGATGGGCTGGTCTGAGTATTTCAAAAATAGGTGATAGGCCATGATTTTCGTTTCATTTCAGTTCAGTTCTGTTTATATAACCCCCTCACAGCCACTGCCATCTCAAGGTGCTTTATATTGTAGGCTACAAACCCTAAAATAGTAAACAAATAAAAAGAACAAGGGAAAAGAAAACACAAACGCACACATAAAACCATCTTTAGGGTTTACAGAAGATGGTCTGAAAAAGAGAAAATCCAGTGTGTGATGCTATCATTTTACTGTGGACCAAAATCTCAGAGGAATGTTTACAGCACCTTGTTGAATCTGTGCCTTGAATTAAGGTACTTCTGAAGGTCAGAAGAAGTCATTCTGAAGGAGACTGTTGTGATTTTTTTTTTTTTGCTATATAAAACTGAACTGAATTAAAAGGAAAATAGGGTTATAAAGTGTACCTAATAAAGTACATTTTAATCCCAGAAAGATGATTCTATTAATCTGGACGTTGTGTTTTCAGTAGGAGAAATGTTTCATGACGTTTTTCCCACCGAAGATGCATCGTCCAGATAAACTCTCTCTTACCTGGATGACTGAATGTGTAACAAGACATATACAATTTTAGCCTAATGTGGGAGATTCATGTTAATCGGCCACCTGTCTTCAAAATGTTCTTTTTCCTGTAGGGTGGATCCCACAGTTGATGGAGACTACCGCTTATGTTTTGACAACACCTTCAGTAAAATGTCAGAGAAGATGGTGTTTTTTGAGGTGGTCATTAACAGTCAGAACAGCAAAAGCGGAGGCCAAGATGACTGGTTAGACATTGTAACGTCAGACAGCATGGTGGACTACAAAATGGAGGACATCAGGGTGAGAGGGCAAAATAAAATAATGCATCTCCTGGATCTAGATTTAACATCAGCGCCATTCTTTTAAATCCACTTAATGTCTTTTTTGTCCCCCCCCCCCAGGCGAGAATGGACTCTGTGCACCGGCACCTGGAGAAAAGCCATCAGGTCCAGGCCATGCTGAGGGCATTTGAGGCAAGGGACCGATACCTTCTGGAGGACAACTTGTGGCGAGTGTCCTTTTGGTCCTGTGTAAACCTGTCGGTCATGCTCACTGTTGCTGTCATTCAAATTTACACCCTCCGACGCCTCTTCGTCGACACCAAGCAGGTCCGCACGTAACAAATCCTTACCTCCATCCACGAAAGACTAGCAGAAAACACTCAACTGACATGGGCCTCGGGAGCTGAATTTAAAGGAATAGTTTACACTAGTTTGAAAAGCTGATTTTTGCACTGGATTTTTGTTTTTGTTTTTTTTTGGGGGGGGGGGTTTAATTGTCAAAAACTGCTTCCTTTGATGCATTGTGAAAACCACTTTCTGCATTTACATCATCCCCTGAAATCACATTTATAGCACAATAGTGGATGCCTGTAGCACTGGTATTTGTAAAAAGTTTCATTAGGGAAACTAGAAAGTCAGCTGTTCTCTCTTGAAAGTTTATTGAATTACAGATACTACATTTGGCACCGACATTTAAAAACTAAGATTATCAAACCACTAAAAAAACAAATCATCAGATACCTCACCTCTTGATAACGCATGATAAAGCTTTTACAAAGCTTTTTTTTTTCTTTTTAAACAAAAAAGCAAAATATTAATTGTAACTTTTAAAAAAAAACCTATTTACAATCACAAAAAGATAAGTCCCTGATTAAATTTTCTATACGACAGTTAAATATTACACAAAACGATGACAGTCAGATGGCTGGGGGGAAAAAAGGCATCAGAGTCACTTGTTTCATGCAATTGCATCTTTGTGGTACAAAGGTAGAGAAGTCAGTAAAATCAGGTGTATATTTCCATAACTGTGAGCAGTTAAAGACTCTGCTATGAATCTTTTTTTTCTTTTGTGGTAACGCTCTACCACTTGAAAGGCATTCTCTCTTTTTCATCACGGAGCAGATACATGAAAAATTATAATACAATTCTCCTGCTGCACTTTGTCTTTGTGACTTGGCACCGTGTCTGGTAATTTAGAACTCTGAAATGATACAAAACAAACGCTCTAAGGTCTTCTGGGGGATTGGGAACAGAGAAATGAAAGTGAATCATGAGATTTCAAACCATTTCAGCTTTTCGTGCCCACAGTCATTAAGGTAATTTATCCCAAAGAAAGAAACAAAACCCTAAACCATGATGCCTCTCGGTTTGAATTCTGCAGTCAGGCTGACTGTCAGATATCAAATGCAGGATTGTAACAGCATTATTGGAAGTGCCTCTTTGTTTTGATGAAGTGAAATTAAAACATGCTCTTCTGTTCCCACTGTTGTCATTGATTGGAGTCGTTTCATGTCCACTGCGGAGCGGTCAAGGCCACTGCTGGTTTCGACGAGGGGCCGGGCGCCTGTTCAGGAACAACCGACATTAATCTCTTGGTGACACGCAGTAAATTGCCTTTGACATGTTAAACCTTCAGGATCCAGTTTTCAGAACAGCGAGGACATTTGTACTGAGGCAGGAGTCAGCTGAGGGATACACGGACCTTTTGTTTAAGGAAAGGGAAATACTAGGGCAGTGTATTTCACATTTAAATTTTAAAAACTGCCTGGAAAAACCTAAACATTAAAAAGAAAAAAAATGTAATCTTTCAAAAGTATGAAAAATGTACAACTAGATTTTAATTTAGTGTTGCAAGAGAAGACCTGAGAAGCTGTTATTGGAAGTTGATTTGGCCCACAGAGAAACGATGATTAAAAGCTACTGTTGCTACAATATAGTGTGTTCCTGCTCATCACCACAGGTTTTGTCAAAATGCATTTCTGCAGGCTGCTAAGTAGGTTGCCATAGGAATATGGGCTTGTTTTAGCCTGAGAAAGCGTGAAAGCAAAGAGAAAGGAGAGGACCACCAGGAAATGCTCTATATTATATGAGAGAAAGACAGAAGACCACACGAGACACAAAGAGACACCAACCACCAGAGCCAGTCCCTTTATTGTACACAACACCTCTTTATTTACTCGCCTTTCTAAATCAGTTCATGTTGTTTATTCAAATCAATTAATTGCTACAGAGGCACTTGACAAGGTTTGGAAAAAAAAAAAAAGAAGTTTGCAGGTTGTTTTCCAACCGTGTCTTCCAGATCCAAGAGGAGTTGGGGTCGAAGAAAGATGGGTACGTCCATCAGGGAGAAAGGCAGTTTGCCCACAGCCTACTGTATGACAAGCCACTTACAGGTCAGGCTTTTCAAGGGCAGGCCTAAGTGACAAGCACAGAGATTTAAACAAACTCTAGCCAATCTGTTTTAGTGGTTCAAATTAACAAAGATTTGTTTACCATGGGGAGTGTGGAAGATCCATTTTTAAAGATCTTCAGTATAAAGACTGGATAGGAACATTTTATTCTTCCTGGTGCTGTCACTGAAAGCCAGACCTTGAGAAAGGAAGAAAAGGCACATTTTGTCTCAAGAGCCAGTGGTTTGGGATCTCTGCATTTTCTTTTTTTTTCTTTTTTAAAAAAAAAAAACAACTGCTTTTTTGATATGTCAGTCTGGCTAATTAATCATCTTTCCTCGATGCAGACTACCGTCTTAGGGAGCTTCTCTTGACAGGATGTGCCTTTGTAAACCACAAATCCCAGCACCCGCTCACCACTAGTGATCAAACCAAAAAACAGAAAACAAGTGCCCAATGTAACTCCCAATTTCCCCTTAAAAATATATTTTTTATTATGGTCAAATACGTTAAAAGAGCAATCAAAAGATCATCAGCAAATAATCACAGCTGAACCAAGTGCACATCCAGGTTTAGACAGCTAATCCCTGTAGCAAAACCCCAAATAACAGTCCAGGCGAAGCTGGGGGGCTGAGTTGAACATACCTGTACAGAGATGATACAATTGCTACCAAAGCATCAAAAGAAATTTTTTAAAAAAGCCCAGATTTTAAATAACGCACATCTCTTTTTCCGCCTTTACTGAAGTCTACTCTATGAAATGAGCGTTAGTGCTTTCTTTAATTTGATGACCACAGTTGTATTTTGACATTTTGGGCTTGGATTATGATCGATAGCATGCTTTGTCATATACCCTATAATAAAATGAGAGATAAACTAACTCCCCAGTATAGGCCAGCTATATACAAGATAGTTTTATGCATGGAAGCATAAGTGAGAGAAAATTTCCTTGAAAATTAAGCCCAGACAGAGACATGACATCTGCTCTATGCTTAATACCACCTTTACACTCTGAATCACAGATCTGTCCACACACCCCTCAGCTTCATCAAGTTTTATCCTCTCTGAGAGAAAACTGTACTGTGTGTGCCGTTCTATTTGAATCAGCTAATCCAGGAATTAACTCTCCCCCCAAGGCTGTAGGCCTCACTGAGGTATGACTGAGACTAGAAGGATTAAAATTCAAGACGTGATCATCTCCGAATTAGTGGAGAAAGCTTCCCAGAAAGTGCAGAAAGCCTTCAGAGTCCAGCCCATCCCCCCGCCAGGATTTTTGTGCATAGTGTTATGATAACAACCTACAGAATCCCTGCTATGAGTGGCTTAATGTAAGGCTAGGTGGTTAGAAGTGCTTGGATTATAACGGTCAATGAATAACATCTTTTCATTGAGGAAAATAATAGCTGACAGAGGAACCGAAGCCATTTCTCTCAGTCTCAAACAACCCTGCTCTGTATTGGGTTTTTTTTTTGTTTTTTTTTTGTTTTTTTTTTTTTTTTTTTTATTATA